>JAAAKG020062152.1:3071-17782 GCA_010014905.2 Druon quercuslanigerum | reverse complement strand
ATAATAAAAGTGTCATCAACATATCTATAATATGTGTGCAAAGGAAAATCTAAATTTTTTATGACATTAGATTCTAATTCTTGCATAACTAAATCAGCTAATACTGGAGAAATGGGAGAACCCATAGGTGTACCATGTATTTTTTTTATAAAAATTATTATTAATTTTCAATATAGTTTTTTCCAATAGAAATTTAATTCCTTCTTTACCATTTTTTTTACCATCTTATTTAATGATTTAATAAATTTATTATCATAATACTCAGACAAATGAACATCGCTTTTAACATCTTTTTATTCTTTCTATTTTATATTTGTGTAAAAAAGTTGATCAGATATTTGTAAATTCAAAGAACCAAGTCCTTGGTTTAAAACAAAATTGAATTATTTTAAAAAGAATGGTTTTTAGTATTAAGTTTCATGTTGCTAAAAATAGTATGCAATTGATATTCATTGCCTCTCAACCTTCAACAATGTCGAAATTTGTATCTCTATCATGCTTTATGGGAAGCCCAATTCCCACAGCATATAAAAACCAAGAGTGCAATCCACATTTTTTCAAGATTGAATTTAAAAGAAATTTGATTACATCACGTCAAAAAATTGTATTAAAATCTTTTTTTAGTTTCTTTTAAAAATTGAGCTATTTTGTATGAAAGCGGGTAGCCTTACCAAAACTTGAGCAATTCTGAAAAAATAAAAAATAGTTTAAACTTTCCACAAAAAAAACTAAAAAGTGAATTTTATGAAAAAGGCCACCTTCAGTTTTTTTCATTTATTTTTCGGTTTATAGTAATACTATTGTAGCTAAACTACGCCTTTATAAGGAGCAATTTATTTTCTCATAGTTGGAAGCCTAGTGGTAAATTGTAAAAATCCGACATCAGGGGAAAGTGGTCCTAAGTCGGCACTTTAGATTAAACTGTGGATTTCACATGAACGTAAAATACGCTGACAATAGTCACTTTAATTTTTATTCAACAGCGTGAGTGAAGTATAAATTTTGCATACAAACAAAATTATATTTTCTTTAATACTTCTGAAGTAGCGAGAAGTGTGTAAATATTTGGAAAAGTTTTATCGATTAAGTGCGTTGGTTTCTCTTTCCTGTGCCCTTCTGCCTGGTAGAATAGATTTTTTATTCGGATTTGTTTCTTGTTCGTAATATCATGAAATGTGTAATAATTCTTAGTGACCCTGAGTCTGCACCAACAGGTCGTCCTGGGTCGGCACCAAACAGGTAGTCCTGAGTCGGCTCCTTTTTTTCTTTCCTTTTGTTGCTATTTGTGTTTTATTTTATTTTGTTGTCTTTCAATTCAATGTGACTCGTCTGTTTTTGGTTTTTAAGTACTTTGATTGTGCTGTGTCTAGATTTTGCTTTTCTCTGGAAAGTATCCTTTTATTTTCTGTCTTTTGTTATTGACTTTTGCTGATTCTATTTTCTTGTAGGGATAGACCGCAATTTCAAGCGTAATCCCCTGGCACTCCGACGCGAATTGGAGACTCAGAAACAGGAGGTGCCGGCTTAGGACCACTATTTTTAGAAATAGCAATAATCGACTTTTTCACTTTGCGCTGCATTTGGACCGCATAAATCCCTCAACACGTCTCCAAATGACATAGAATTGTAGATAAAGGAGTGTGGTTTCGATGAAAACTCTTACTGGGCCGATTTAGGACGACCCTCCCCTACTAAGTACTGTAAGAAATAATATTTTAGCCTTTTAAGGCGTAAAGCTATCCATCTTTTTGAAAAGTGAAATTCGGAAAAATTTCTTTAAAGCTGTATGAAAATAAGTTTTTATATATGAAAGAATGGTTTTTGAAGGACGAAAATAAATGACGCATTGAAAATATAAATTCGTGTAACAAATTTTTGAAAAGCACACAAAAAAATAAAATCAGAGATTGCGAGCTGAATTAATAGAACCAAATTTAAAAATTCACCTATTTGCATTTAAAAGTCATTTATTTTTGTACAAAGTCGGAAGAAACTTCATTTTATTCAATTGTTTTTTATTTCAGATTTAAACCTTTTTGATTGAAAATTCATATTTTGGGGGTAAAAAAGTAATTGTTTTGTAGAGAATTCTTTTTTTTTTTATTAAAATTCCACTGTTTCGTTAAAAATTCTTGTATATTGTTAAACCTTCTTCTTTTTTCGTAGAAAGTTAATCTTGTTGGTTAAAAATTCATATTTTGGTAGTATCATCAGGTTTTTTTTTTAAATTCCTTTTTTTATTGATAATTCAACTATTTGTTTTAAAGTAAAACTACTTAGTTAAAAATTAATTTTGTTTTGAGATTCTTTTCTTTGATTGAAAAGTGAAATATTTCACTGAATATTTTTGAAAAAAAATTATTCTTTTTGGTAATGTAAGTAACAAATTATAAAAAATTCAACTATTTGGTTCAAAATTTATAATCACAGGATGAAAATTTTAATATATTGGTTAAACGAATATTTTCTTTGTTTAAAATTTAATTATTTGTTTAAAGATTCAACTATTTTTTTAATTTATCCTTTTTTATTTAAAATCGACTGTTTTGTTGAAAATTCGTCCTTTTGGATTAAAAATTTATCTTTTATTATGGAGAAGTCGGAATAATATTAAAAATGCAACTATTTTGATCTATAATTAATATTTTTTCATTAAAAATTTCACTATTTGGTTAATTATAATTATTTACTGCCCTTAAAAATTGATTATTTGTACGTATGTATGTCTGTATGTCTGTATGTCTGTATGTCTGTCTGGCTGTGAGCACGATCACATTCGAAAGAATTATTGTATTAGATTGTATTGTCCTTTATTACACTATTTTAATGTCCTAAACTAAAGGTCAGTTTCGTTAGTCAACCATTTTGGATAAAAATTCAAAAAGTGAGCGCACTTTGAATATTTTTGAGACCAATTTTTTTTTCATTTAAAAATTCTATGTACGGATGTTCATAGTATTTAAAACCCCTAACAATTTCTCCTAATCACTTTTCCATAAAACCAAGAATTACCAGAGTTATAGCATTAACAAAATTCCAAAAAACACAAAAAGGAACATTTGAAACCAAATAATAGACGGCATCAAAGAATAATGCAAGAAAAGAAAAACGGTTCTTTTTGATGCCCTACAAGATTGTCATAACAACATTTTAAAAATTGTTATGAAAAATCGAAAATTCAAATTTTGGCAGCATTGATATGAAAAATCTTTTATGGTAGAAAAGTCAGCTTTGTGTTGCAAATTTAACTGTTTTTAGTTGAAGTTTTAACATTTTTTATCGAAAATTTGATCATTACATTGGAAAATAATTTCTTTTGGTGGATTATCTTTATGAGTTGAAAATTAAAGTATTTTCTCACAAATAATATATTTTTTACTTGATATTTGGCAAATATAAAAAGTTTTATATTGATTTGAGCATGGTATATGCTATAATTTTATTTAATGAATTTATTGTTATATTTTTCCCGTATTTTATTTGCAAGTCCGGCTTTGGTATCATTTTTTGCCTGTGTCTGCTTTTATTATATGAAATCAAAAAAACATTTTTGAGCTACATAGTAGGGGGAGGTGTCCTTATTTGTAACGTCACATTTCTAACATCCCCTAAATAATTAAAACTTCACGGGTAACTCATTTTTTCAAAATATAGATTTATCATGTGTTGTTCGCTTGTTCATCATCTAAAATTGGTCAATTTCATTATACCTGTAAAGAAATTAAATAAAATTTTTCAGTGAGAAATTTCAAGTGCTTACCATTGTTTCATAAATGAGCCAATACTAATAAAAAAAACAATAGGCTTTTTCACTGGCTCCATAATGGTCACAATTTTTAGACCAATATTAGCCAAAGCTTCAGATGATAACACCAATGCCAATAATTAGCCAAGCTGCATCGGAAGCAGGGCTGCTATTGACAAACAAATAATTAGACTAAGCATGGGCAGAGATAAGGAAAAAGTTTCTACATGATAAACTATAATTTTTTATACAGTCAACCTCACCCCAAGCTTGGTCTAAGCATTATCATTTAAAGCTTCAGCAAATGATGCCCCAAGACGGACATCAGCTAATGCACCACTACTATTTTCACTGCCTCCCAATCTTATGTCAAACATGGTCCAATGGTAAAATTTTCCACTGAGTGGCGTTAGGAATGAAAATGAGGATGAAATTCTTGAAGGAATAAATTAAAGTGGCGGTAGAGATAAAGACGGATTAAGGGACATCCATCTTTCGAAATCACCCTCGTGGGTATAAGCCAAACCGTGTAACCACATTTCCACCAATTCTGGTCAGGAACTCGAACTTCGATACTTGGATTGGGAGTGGTGAAGGTTATTTCTGACAAGACAAGTAAAGTGCAGTACTACCTTGAAAGCAACCACACCAGTACGTGCTTCTCTACAATGTCGATATTCCCTGAAACATAACTCTCCACATCGGGGCTGCTTTCTATCGGTAAGGCTAATAGGACCAATTTCAGCGTCCATTCAATACCCTTTCTCATCATTATAACTTCAAGTATTTCCGATACACATACCAATCCAATTTCGATTAACTCTACCATACCTCGTAAATTCATTTTCTATTACGGCGACTTATTTCCCATTTTTAATTCTATCTCAGAACGGAAAAGCGTAACTAAACTATATTTTTTCATAAAATTATCTTTTGTTACGGCCACATATTATGTTAGGCTGTTTTAGTGATATTTTAATTATACCCTCCCTCGTTTGAAAATTTGTGAGATTTTGGTGCTCTTTTCCTCAAATTTCATGTGACATTTGTCATGTGACATGTCATCATGTGTCATGTGTGTAATCTAAAAAAAATTTCTTTTAACTTTCAGACATATTGCACAAAAATTCAATTAAATTCAGAAACAATGTAAGGATTTAAAAAAGATTATATTAGGAGATTCTGCAAACCTCGTGAAATTTAGAACGTGTTTCCCATATTAAAAAAAGACGTTTTTATACATTTTATTCAGAATCGTCAATATTTGGCGAATCTAGTTAAAATTCAACGCTTCTTTTCACAATGATCCATAGAATAAAAACAAATAATAAAAGAATAAAAAAAACTTAAAATTCAACGCTTCTTTTCACAATGAGCTATAAAATAAAAAGAAATGATTACTTTTTAAATATTTCCCCTATAAATCTATTTATAGGGTTAAAAAAACCATTAGTGAAAAATTCAATTTCAAGCTGTTTTGTCAATAATTCTGGTTGTTTGCTGTTTTAAAATACAAATTACTCGTAATGCCTAAAAAATTACTTTTTACTCACAAGCAGATGCTTATATAATTTGTTTAAACACATTATTATTGTTTTCAATAATATTCTCTTAGAATAGAGTTAAAAGGTATTGAGTTTTTATGATTTTTTCAACATATTTTAATTTTTTGAGCTAGAGAAAATCAATCAAAAGTTTCATTTAACATAAATAATTTAATCACAGTTTATTATCATTTTCCACAATATTCTCCTAGAATAATGCTAGAAAGTTGCGGTTTGCTCAATCATTTTCCTAATCTTGAATTAGTCTCAAATAATACATAATTTATAAAAAAAACGTATAATTTACACAAATTATTTCTTAAAAAGCTTTTGTGTCCATATTTGGTTGTAAATTTATGTCTTTATGTTAAAAATTCTAAAAAAATCCGAAATTTAGCTTGAAAACTTACTGTCTTTTTTGAAAATTTACCTACTGAGGTTGAAAGTTTATTTTCCTTGTTTAAAATTAAGCTATGTGGTTAAGGATTCAAATATTTTTTTACATTTTTTTAAAAGTAATTTTAAACACTAAAAATTTAACAATGTAATCCATTTTTTAGCTAAAAATTCAATTATTTGGTAGAAAATTAATCTTCTTGGATGAAACTGAATTTTTTTGTTAAAAATGCAACTCCTGGGTGAAAAAATAATTCCCTTTTGATAGGAGATTCTTGATTTCAAATAAAAACATTTTTAGTTCCAATATTAACTACTATGTACATTTTTCTTTGAAAATTTATTTTTTTTCTGAAAAATCAGCTTCTAGGTTTTAATTCGAAACACTTGGTATATTATTTTGTTTTCATATAAAATACAACTATTTCGTCTAAAATAAAACTATTTATTTAAAAATTGAACTAATTTATTTGAAATTATTTTTTTGTGAAAAAATTGATTTTTATATGGAAATTTAACTATTATATTTTTTATTAAAAATTATTATTTATAAGTAGAAAATTTAACTATTTGATAGAAGATTCATATATTTTGTTTTGATAATTTGTCTCTTCGGATCGAAAAATAATGTTTTTAGTTAAAAATGCATCATTGCGGTTGAGGATTCACTTCTCTTGTTAAAAATTCGTTTTTTCTAGTTTAATTGAACTTGCTGAAAAATCGTTGTTTTTTTCTTGAAAATTAGTCTAGAAAATTATCACTTTAGCAAAAAATGAAACTATTTCGTTGAACATTCATCTGTTTAAACTAAAAATTGAAATATTTTTTTTCTGGTACAAAATTTAATTTTTTTAGCTTAACATTCAACTGTTCTTCATATTTATCTTTATTGAGTAAAAATTCTGCTATTTGGTACAGAATTCAACTATCCTTTAAAAAGAATAATTATTTTGATAAAAATTCAACTTTTTTTTTAAAGCAGTCTGCTTTTTCTGAAACTTCAACATTATTGGTAAAAATTTCTTTAAGAATTTAAATATTTACTTTAAAATTCATGGTTTTTGTTCAAAATTATAATTTTTGATTAAAAATTTTTAATTAAAAATAATTTTTTAAACTTAAAGTTGAACTTATTTACTTTTGGTCAAAATGAACTGTTTTATAGAAATTTCAACTTTTTTGGTTAAAAATGAATCTGCCTAATCAAACGGTAACGTGATTCGGTTGAAAATTCACATTTTTCTTGAAAACTTACATTTTTCTAGAAAATGAAACTATTTAGTCAAAGTTTGATTTTTTTTTAAATAATTTTTTTCGTTGAAGATTCATTATTTTAATTAATCTTTCATTTCTTTAGTTCAAAATTTATCTTGTTAAAAGTTCGTTTTTCCTTTTTGTTTGAAAATTATTTTTTTTAATTAATAATAATTTATTTATTCCATTGTTTGTTAAAAATTCATCTTTTTAGATTTCAAAATTCAATCTCTTGGTTGAAAGTTGAACTAACTTCTTAAAAGTTCACTTTTTCCGGTTAAGATTAATATTTTAGATGAAAATTCATCTCCATGATTCAAAAATTAACTGATTTGATGACAACTCCTTTTTTTATTAAAAATTAATTTTCCTCACCAAAAAATTAACTATTTGTTTGAAAAGGCAACGTGTTTAGCTTTTTAATTAAAAATTAACTTTCTTGTTCAAAATTCACATTTTCGGTGTAAAATTTCAACCTTTGTATAAAATTCGTCTTCATGCATTAAAAATTCAACAATTTAGTGAAAAGTTCAACTATTTGATAGAAAATTCCACTGCTATGTAGAAAAATAATTTTGTTTGATTAAAAATTGTTTTGGCTCGTAACGAAAATGATTCTTTTAGTTTAAAAATCAATTATTATATTAAGAACTTAACTGCTTTGTAGATAACTTGCCTTTTTAGCTTCAATTCATCTATTTTAGTAGAAAATCAATATTTTTTTTAAGATTTATCGTTTTGGTTGAAAATTTAACTGCTTTTTAGAAAATACGTTTTCTTTCTTTGTAGACTGAAATACCTTTCATTGTCAAAAATTCAACTCTTTTTGGAAATCTTCTTTTTTATTTAGAAATACAACTTTTTTGGTAGAAATGCCATCTTTCTTAGTAAAAAATGCAACTGTTGGTTAAGAATCTAAGAAATATAAATTTGCAGCATAATTTATTTTGGCTATTATTATTAATAAATCAAATTCATAAACCGTTTAAACAACGATATTATAAAGCTGAAATTGAAACATTTGAATTCTGAATATAGTGTTCGTTGAGAAGAAATGATTTTGACATAGATTGATATAATTTAAAGTTGTTTTCACAGTTTATTTAACAATAAGAAAGATATATGTCGTATTTGAGAAATAATGTCGCATACCTAAATTAAATACATAAAAAACAAATGCTATAATTTAAGAAAATATTGATCAAAAGTTAAACAAAGTAGAAAACCACGCTACTTTCAACTTTACTAGCACAATGAGCCTCAAGCAATTAAAAGTCCATAAAACAATTAAAATCACAAGGAAAATAATTGCACATCTTCACACTTTCGCAGCCTTTAATCTCGTTAGTAAATCCTGAAATCCGTCCGTTTCGTGGAAAACAAAATAACCTTTGGAAGTACTGTTAATTACTTGTTACGGTCATTACTCCGGATTGAGAGACTTTGTGGAAATTCAAGCGGAATACTTTACCGTGATTATTTCCCATCCACTCGTACGCTTTTCCAGCGAATAAACATTAAATTAAATTAATTGATTCCCAGACTCTGACGAAAATTACTCTCTGGTTTATTACATCCCATTATTTACCTTCTTCTTAATAACTGCTCCTCGTTGGCTAAAGTAAAGGACACTTCTCCCTGCAGCAGAGCTTATTTATTCACCTGAAAAAACAGATCGCATTCCCGCCTCGGAAAAAGTGCTATCCGCTATCCCTTATTATGATAGATAACACGGAAGCCGCTGAGACCGAAGCATATCGCAGTGTTGAGTTCCGGTTTTTTTTTCTTTTTTTTTTTTTTTGCACTATACTAATTTCACACTATGCTCAGGAATTCCGCACTGCGTCGGAATGCCGGGCCATACAAAGCCACCCCTTTTGTTCTTACTTACAATGCCTTCATGCATGGTTGGCCCTCCTTTGCCATAAGAACGGCAAGTTTACTGGTGCTGAAGGAATATTGAAATGCAGCACCACATATGCTCTCCATAATCCGAATTATGCACCAGAAAACCTAATTGATGCTGGCATTGATTATTGGACCGATGCAGAACCTTTGTGGAGTCACTTTGAATAATAAGCTTGGCAGGGTTTTCTATACAATTCCATATTTATGGTATGCAGAGTGGCCTCTCTCAAATCTTGGATAAAATCCGGCTTATTTTCTGCTTTATTCCTGGTATAAATAAAAACCCTTTCCTTTCAATCCTCATCCCTCCACCTTTTGACACATGCATGAATTACGTAAAGTCTATTGGGCAAGGGGAGGAAGTGATAGATTTTTCAAATATGTCTTACACAGGGGAGTAGACGAAATAATCGATAATGTAAAATATTTTTAACCCTGTAGCCAACCCCATTAAGTTAAAATTTAATTTTTTTGTTTCCAAAAATTTTCACAATTTTATTGAAAAGTTATTCTTTCTGTTTCAAATTTTAACAATTTCATTTTTTGTAGCAAAATAATTTTTTTTTGTTAAAAATTAAATGTTTCGGTTAAAAAGTAATATATTTCAATAAATGATTAAACTGGTTTATTTAAAAGGCGTCTTTTTTATTGAAAGTAACTGTTCTAAATGTAAAATAATATTATTGTAGAAAATTAAATTTCAATTTATTTAACTATAGGTGACATTTAAGATATTTAAAATGTCATTGAAAATTGAACTATTCTGCTCGTTTTTGGTTGGAGGGGTGGCATTATTTCCATTATGTATCTAATTACGATTACTGTTACTTTTTTGGAAAATTATTGTTAAATCTAAAGTTTAGGAAGTTTCATTCAATGCTATGTTTCAAATGTTTCGAATAGCGAATTTTCAAAATTGCATAATATAAACCTGTTCAGTTTGAAATAGTTTTTTCTTTTCAGTTGAGTTTAAAATCTTGAATATTTTAAAAGATTTTAAAATAAAAAAATAATTCAATTTTCAATGCTAGGCTCTAAAATCGCCTTAATTTTTTAAGCCAGAATTTGAAATTAGAACATCGTAAAATTTTGAATGTAACTGGTATGCATGTGAACTTACTTTACACATGCATATTTGATTTTTTTGATACTTCGGAATTTCCCAATTCGGGAATTTTCTCGCTTCAGAATGTTATCAATAATCGGGAATATTTTTATCCGCGTTTTTTATAATTTTGAAATATAATTGGTGGTTTTAATGTCTGTGAATCTTAGTATTCGGAAATAAAAGCTTGGGAAATTCAAGTAACATTGGGGCATTCCAATTCAAGAGTTGTAATATTTGGAAATTTTGTTGATCAGGATTTTTCATATAATTATATATGATTAAAATATCAAACTATCACATTTTTCATTCAAACTTAACAATTTGCTTAAAGTTTATGTACTTTGTTGAATACTTATCTTCTTAGGTATAAATTTAATCTTTTTGGTTAAAATGTCAAGTAATAGATTTTTCTTTGACAATCCGCTTGTTTGTGAAAAATTAATTTTTGCAATCGGAAATTGAAATATTCCATATTTTATGAGAAATTTTTTTCTTACTTAAAGCTTTAAACTGCATTTATTTGTTTAAAAGTTCATATTTTTCAATAGAAAATTAATATTTTCAGTAAAAGATTTAAATTTTTGCTTGAAAATGTATTTACTGTATTGAAAACTCATCTTTTTTAGTAGAAATTTAATCTTTTTGGTTAAAATAGCAAGTATTACATTTTTCGTTGAAAATACATGTTTTTAGTTGAAAATTAAAGTTTTCAACTGAAAATTTAAACATTCTATTTTTAGAAAAAATGTATCTTTTTTAGTTAAAACTTTAAACATTTAGTTGGAAATGTATGTCATTGATTAAAAATTTGTGTTTTTCAGTAGAAAAGTAATATTCTCAGTTGAAACTTAAACTGTTTCGCTGACAATTTATGTAATTTGTTTAAAACTCTTTGTTCCTAACAGACATTTAATCTTCTTAGAAAAAATATCTAGTATCGTATTTTTTATTAAAAATACGTGTTTTTAATTAAAAAATCAATTTTTTTAACTGGAAACTTAAGGACTCTATGTTTTTTCTAAAAAATTTATCTTTTTTACTTAAAACTTTAATCATCTGGTTGAAATTTTTATATATTTGGTTAGAAAATATTATGTATTACATTTTTAAATATTTGTTTGAAAATTTATGTATTCTGTTAAAAAATGGTCTTTTTTAGTACACAAATTAATACTCTTGGTTAAAAATTTAACTTTTCGGTTTAAAAATTATGTATCTTGTTAAAAATTCTTTTCTTTTGTCGTAAAATATTTTTTTCGTTAAAAATGCAATTTTTTGGTTAAAAGTTAAACTGTTTTTGTTTTAAATTATCGATATTTTCAAATAAAAAGTTGACCATCACATTTTGAAGTAAAAATTCACCTTTTTAGGTTAAATTTTCTTTTTTAAAATTTTTTTATTAAAAGTTTACATTTTAGGTTGACAGTTGAACGATTTTGTAGAAAAACTCGTCCTGTTAGATTGGAAAATTCAACTATTTTTCAGAGAAAAACAACTGTTTTGTAGAATTTTATTTTTGTTTTAAAAAATTACCTTTGTTAGTTTAAAAATTAAAATGTTTGCTTTAAAATATATGTAATTTATTTGAACTTTGTATTTTTCTAGCATAAAATTAATCTTCTTCGTTGACGATTCAACCATTCGGTCAGAAATTCATCTTTTTGGGATGAAAATTAATTCGAAAAGCTCGCCTCTTTGACTTGAAAATTCCATATTTTGGATGAATTTTTTTCCTTTTTGACTAATTGATCTTTCTTTGGTTAAAATATCAACTTTCATGTTTTTTATAATTGATCTTTCATGTTGAAAATTATGTTTATCCATAGGAAATAAATAAACATTCTTAAAAATGAAATTTGTGTATGGAGATAGCCATAAATATTGTATCGCACTAATTCAACTAAACACCACCTTTTGTTTAAATAAATTTCGTCTATAGGATTTTGTATTAATACCAATACTCTGATAAAATTTATAGAAATTTCAATTTTTTTAAATTCATTTTTGGCCACTCTGGCGATATATAATAAATCAACAGCAAACTGTTATGTTAAAAATGGATGTATTTAATTAAAAACTAGGTATATAATTTTTTTCAAATATAATTCAAATTTCAAAATAATTCACTTTTTGTACTTTGATTGGACCATTTGAATTTTAGAATAATTATTAACAATTTTAGCAAAGAATTTTCAGCAAAGAAGAAAGAAGAAATTACAATAATTTTGTAACCAAACAGTTAAATTTTGAATCTAAAAAATATCAGTTCTGGATTATAAATTAAACATTTAAATTTTTATTACGAAAAATTAATTTTAAACAAAAGAAACTATTTTTCAAATAAAAGATGAAAGTTTAACCAAATAGTTAAATTTTACAACTCAGAAGACGAGCTTTCTACAACATTGTTGGATTTTCAGTTAGGAAAATTAATTTTCAACAAAGAAAAACAAATTTTCAATCTAAAACATAAACTTTCAAAGAAAAATGTAATCGCTTATATATCTATGAACAAGTATTTTTATTTAATATCAAAATCAGTTTTATTGCATAAGTTTGAACAAAAGATTAAATTATCTTCCGAACAGTTTAATCTTTCTTTAACTAAGAAGATTAATTTTCTGCCAAAGCGACGAATTTTTAACAAAATAAATAAACTTTTGAACTAATAGTTTAATCTCAGCAAACACAAAGATTGATTTATTATTATTATTATTGATTATTATAACAAAAAATTAATTTTCAACAATCAAAGGCGAATTTTCTAGAAAACAATTGAATTTGCAAAGAAATAGCTGCATTTTTTACTAAATTGTTTATATTTCCTACCAACAAGACGAGTTTTTTTTTAAGTTGAATTTTTTACCAGAACATGTGATTTTTTAAAGAAAAGTCTTAATTTTCAACCAAACAGTTAAATTCTTAATCACATTGTCAAGCTAATGATAAAACTTCTCAAAATGTATCAAATAAAACTTTTGTCGATAGATTTAAAATAATTACCTTAGAAACAATTTCTATTATTACAGTCTCACAATCAAATTTAAAAAAATAAAAAGAACAAGGACAATTCCGAGTCAAATTTCTTTAATTATTAAATTAAAATACCATATTTCAATTTGCAACTCTTTGGACGGATTCAGTCGGTCATCCTCAGGCAAATTATACCTTATAAAAGATACATTATACAAAGTTAACAAATTTAAAAAATTACATGCCGCAGAAAAAAACCATTAGCACAAACGTCCTTTTTACTTTTTTAATTTCATCGTAAGACGGAAATAGTAGCACTTAACGTTCATATTTAGCGTAATTGTTAAGCTTTTATTTAAAAAAATTCATTTTTAACGAACGAAACAATAATTTTCAACCTAAAACGATGAATTTTTATCGAAAAATGTAGAAACCATAAAAATTAACATTCTACTAAGTGACCAATCTTTTAACCAAATACATAAATTTCCGAACCATATATTTGAAGTTTTAACTGACAAAGATACATTTTCTTCCGTAAATCTATTGGTTAAATTGCCCGTGGAAAGTCTTAATTTTTATATATAAAAATGTTATTTAACGAAGATTGTAAATATTGATATTTTAACCAATAAACATTTAAAATTTAAATTTAGATGAGTTAATTTCATTTAAATAAATGTATTTTAATTAAACCAGTTTAATCCTGTACTATACAACAGATTATACTTTTCAACCGAAACGTTGCATTTTGAAACAGAAAGATGAAATTTGTACCATAAATGATGAATTTCCAACTAACAAATATCAATTTTCTACACAAAAAAATTTTGAAAAAAAACTTTCCCCATGGAAAAACCGTTGACCTAACCCACATCTAAAAAAAAATGCATCATTTATGCACGACCTAAAAGAACAATCTTTCAAATGGAATCAAAAGGCATAATTATAAAAAGGAAAAAAAAAACAAATTCCAAAATTTAAAAATTAAACATTTTCAAAGTTAGAGCTCCTAAAAATCTAAAACTATAAATTATTTAGTATTAGATACAAAAATTATAATGTGACATTAAGGGTGGAAATTAAACAAATCATATTTTCGTTTGAAACTGAAAACAATTTATTCACCGAGAATTGTGAAAATTTAAATTATATTAAGAAATTTTAAATCGTTTGAAAATTAAAAATGTTGAGATACATTTTTTTCGCTATAGAATATTTGGATTTTCAATTTAAAATTATGAATCTTTAACGAAAAAATGTATTTTTAACGAAGAATTTTAGCTTTTAACAAATTAACGCAATTTCCTACCAAGAACATGAACTTTTTACTAAAATCACAACGAGCTGCCGATAAAATAGTTGATATTGATTTAAAAAAAATTATTTTTAAATAATACTCAATCATTTTCATCCAATCAGTTGAATTTTCAATTGATATTATGAATCTTTAACTAAAAACTAATACACCCAGAAAAAAGTTCTTTTTAAATTAAAAAAAAAAAAAAAAAACTTTTTTTGACTAGGTTCTTTTGATTCAACACATAAATATTTTTGCATTAAACGAAAATTTATTTGATTTTTATAAATGTCCTCATGTAATTTCTTCTATTTAAATAAATTATTCGTTTAAATGATTTTCTTGATTCAAAACAAAATTATTTTTGTTTAAAAAAGTTAGTAGGAACAATCAAGTAAATCTTTTCTTTAGAGTCAGTAATTTGAAATAAGCAAATTATTGCTTTGAATCAAATAAATATTTTTTTAATCCACATTACTAATG
>JAAAKG020062151.1:623-41787 GCA_010014905.2 Druon quercuslanigerum | reverse complement strand
TATATATATATATATATATATATATATATATATATATATATTTGTAATTTAGCAACACGATGGTCTGGCTGCGATGCTCGCGACCTTTTACCGCAGTCGGCCGAATCAGGTCAGCTGAGCGAAACCCCTGCAAGGAATATTTAAACCACTTTCAAAAAGTTTACGCTAAATCCCGTAATTGAGGTCTCTTTCATTTAAATCTACCGGGCAAACAGATAATCATTTTTTTTCCTCAGCTTGGAGTGTAAATGTGAAAAAAATTGATTAGTAGAATGTTTCGTGTGCGGGGTCGCTGAGCAGGATTTAAAAAAAAATTGTTCCTTCATTTTCCACATTTACGTCTCTAGCTCATTTTTTTTCTTCAAATTTGGTAGTGTTGGCTTCGGTGTTTTTAGAAGGTTGACGCTGACGACTATTGCGGTTAACTGTAATCATTGAAGTACGTGCGAGACTCTCTTTTGTAATTGTAATTATGATATTTATTTAGCGTCTAATTCATTCCTGGCTGTCGATTATTTGTATCCAGCTGGACGAAAAATGTTATGTTTCAAATCCGTTTTTTTTTCGATTTTTTTTTAAAATCTTATTTTGGGTTTTCCAAAAGTCTCGATATAACTGTATTTATGTTAGGAGCTGATTTTTAAAACTCCTTTCGTCTCGAGATATTCTTTCCGGCGATGATGGCGACGACGAATAACGACTAAGGTTGCTACTTGGACGAATAGCGGGTAGTTTTTATTATTATTGTCTTATTATACGTGTAATTAAAGTAATAGAATTGTTTTTCTTGTCCGATGTTGCTCTTCTACGTGTAAGTAATTATTATTCTCATATGTACCACGCAAACATTCCAGAGATTTTTAACTTTAATTTTTAAATGTAATGGCGAAAGTAGAAAAAGGGAGGGATTTTTTTTTATTTTAAGGTGCGACTCACGCGTTGTTTGTTGTCGCCGTTTCGTTTTGGTTCGTTTCGGCTGAGTCCCGGACATCTGGTGGAAAGAAAGAAGGTGTTGACTTTACTGGGAAAAAGTGAGACAAAAATTTAAATATATTGAACAATTTGAAAATGGCACCCCGAAGCTGGATTTTGTACTAACGACGGCTATTTTGTAAGCTAATTTTGTATATTCCTGATCTTCGAAGACATCACTTGTCTCACTTGAGGCTCTTTTTACAGCCTTTGTGAGAGAATAGAGCCTTAATTTTAATTTTATCGTAGAAGTGATTTTTGGACCGATCGTCAACGCGTAAAAGACTTAGGAGTGTGTACATCGTATTTCTCGATTGGAGGACGAAAAATGTACCATTATAATGTACTGTGTAAAAACTGCGAATGTATGGATCCTTTAGTTTTAAAGCGTTTTTGCGTAGCGTCAGTACTTGGAGAATTATGACGCTGGACTTCCGGTCACCGTAAAATATATAAAGAGCGGAAGCTCTTCATTGAAATGAAACATTTCTCGGAAGTTTGTAAATCTGAAAATGTCAATTCCCAATTAAGAATTTCATTTCTCTTATTTTTTTTCTTTGACTATTGTTGAACATTTCCATTATTTTCCTTGCTTCTTTTGGTCGGTGTATGGAATCCGGCGAAGTTCTTTCTCTTGTAGAATGGAAGTTAGGAACGCTGTAAAAATCGAGTCTGCGAATCACTTTTGTAGAGGGATGTACACGTTTCGTGTAAAAATGTACAAGCGCATACCGAGCGAGGTTTTGACCGCTGGAAAAATAAAGAACTAAGACTACACCGTAAAAAAAGAGAGCATAATAAGTGAGAAGCCCCTTTGGGGGATGCCTCTAAACTAAACTCCAAACTAAACCCTGAGCGAGAAAAACTGACCTGTGGTCTGTTTTTAGCTATACAGATGGGGAAAAAATGAAGAAATTCTGTTCTGTAACATGGGGTAAATAAGCAAATGTATGTCTGAAATAAAGTGTCGTTTGAAAACAGTTCTTATCGAATTTTATTCGAAACGACTCTTCGAGTGTCAGTTTTTGTACTCGATATCGCTTTTCTCTACCAATTTTTTGACTTTTTATTTTTCCAAGTTATATATGTAGGCGAATTTATTACAAATACTCGCTTTTCAGGGAAGAAATGGGGAAGCAACGGAGTGGAAAGCGAGATAGGTGGAAATGTAGTACACCTTCACTTTCACAATAGTGCTTACCGAAACACGTATACACATACAATACACGTACGCAGCGTCGAGACATTGATATTTTTTATATTTTATCTGTCGTTTACAATAAGCCTGGCGCTTCTCAATAGCGAGTTTCGCTGCGTCGGGGAAAACATAAGGATTTATTGTCAAAGGCGAACCGTTTAAGTGTTAGTGATATCTCGTAATTAGCTAATCGTGCGATGCACTGCCAAGAGCGACAAGGTTTTGGCGAAAAGTTTGGGGGAAAGGAATGGGATTGAGAAGAGAATTCGAAGGGATTGAATTCTGAAAAACCTTCAAATTAGAAATGATTTCGTGAGGACTTTCAAATTTTAATGTATTGAAAAGGTATCTTAAAAATTGAAAACGAAATTCTAAATGAGATTGAAGATTTGAAGAGGATCTCGAAATTTGCAAGCTTTATTAAGATGATAAAAAGAAATTAAGGTTTTGGGAGCGAAGAGATAGCAAGAGTCGACTGTAGTTGAGAGACTTCTGTATATTGTACCTCATTTTAGGGTCCTGGAACAATTTATACATACACTATCTAGCGCTGAATATGATAAATTTAGATATTTCACTTATGGCCTTAAAGAGACGAAGGAAAAATAATAAAACCATCCATCAAACAGGAACCGGTTTACAGTGATTTTCAGTTGGATATTCGTTAGTTGATATAATACAATGTAATTATATTTGTTGTACGGAATAATAATTAATAAGAAATATTTAATTATCGCTGTATAATGAGGTGAGAAGGCGGATTGAAGTGACGATTTCTGTAGAGTTGATGTCGATTGCGGTCTTAGGGAATGAGTTGAGTGAGATGAGTTGAGTTGCTGATAATGAAGATAATGAGGATGATTGAGTGCAGATTATGAAGAAGTTGATAAAATAACGAGCACGACGACTACGAGATTGATAAAGTTGCTCGCCACACTTTGCGAAATGAGGATAGAGGCGATTGTTTTTGCGATTGATCAGAGTGAATATTACTGTAGTGGATGATTATTTAAAAAATAAATAAAAATACGCGATGAATCTCGAATCTGTGTGGATTTGTACCTTGTAGTTCTTTGGTTCTTATTTTATTCTAGCCTTTCAGCTTGTTCTCGACAAGGATCTCGAGTGAAAGTCTTAACGTTTCACGGCTTGCTTTCTCTCGACCCTTCATGCTGATGTGGATGGTTCAGCAGTTTCAGAGTGCTGGGAACTTTTTGACTCGTCGAGGTTCTTCGGACTTTTTTCTCTGCATCTCTTCCTGTTCCGGACATCATTTTTCGAAAAAAAAATTCTAATTAGTGGCTGTAATTTTTAGTTTCAGATCTTTTGTTTAGATAAGAAAGGTCTATATTTAATAAATAACAGGGTTGCCATAGTCCAGGAAACTATCCATGAAAAGATCACTTTAGTCCATTTTCTTTTAATTGATTAACCCATAGATTAACCACTATTGAATTCAGTTCCTATTTCTGAATTTTCTTGAGTTATTTTGAAATATTTAAGGGTATTTTAATATTTTGCAATTTTTTGGTAAGATTTCAAAGATTTTAGGGCATGCTAAAACATTCCAATGAATTCTCAAAGGATTTCAAATTATTTTAAAGTGATATGTACATATTCAAGGAATTTATAAGCTTTTGAATGGCTTAAGGGACTTTTAATAGTAAATTTCGTCCAACGGGGAGAAAGGAAACGATTTTCGATGAGTGTGTAAAATTCAGTGGAAGATTTCACACGAGTTGAGAAACTGTGGTGACCCCTGGCACGCACTGTATTTTTTACACAACCCTGATGAAAGTTGGCTTTCGTTTATAATAATGGACAACTCACGACTGATCAGGTTGGATTACAACAAACCTCAAGACAACAATTATTTTGAGCATAATTCACCTGTTCAGCAGAACTGTCATCAAAACTTATCGATAAATTATTATTAATTACCATAATTTCTCAAATGTATGGAAATTTCCATAAATACAAATAACTATAATTTCTCCAATTTGTGGACAATTGTGATAATCTACCCATAACATTTTTAAAAAGTTGAACGGAGCTGCTAAACGCAATGTCGGCGCTAATTGGATAATCTCACGAAAGACTTCAAATTCGTTTTGTTCCCTAGGGAGTAAAAAGTGATAACGTAACAGAAGAGAGTAAAAAAGAGTCGAAGCACTGTACAGGCCTCGAATGTTTCAGAAGCGGCGTTGTGAACAAAATAATTTCATGGGGTTTTATTGAATTTCTGAAGATACGGAACGAGTTAATAGGACTTGCTATGGCCTTAAAATATTTTTAAAGATTCCGTGGGATTTGATTAGATTTTCGACGATTTCAATGATTTTACGGGATTTTAAAATCTCTCAAGATACTTTAATAAATTTTTCAAGATTTCATATAATTTTACAAATTCCAGCGTATTTTTTAAAAATTGCAAGAATTTTTAAGAGTTTAAAAAAATTGGAATGGATTTTAAATGATGTTCAAGGTTTTTAAATATCTTAGGGTATTCTAAATAGATTTTAATAATTTGAGGTGATTATAAAGACTTTTTAAGATTTTAGGGTATTTTAAAAAACTCGAGGGAATTTTCAATTGAATAGAATTTCAAAGGATTTCAAATGTTTTAAGGTACTAGTTTCAAATTATTTCAAGGCATTTTCAAGAACTTTCAAAGGTTTCAAGTTATTTCAAAAGATTGTAAATATATTGAAGAATTTTTAATTGATTTAAACGATTTTAATGCTGTTAAGGGTTTTTTTTAAATATGATATATGTTAGGGCATTTAAAAATATTTTTAAGTACTATTTTCATTTATTCTATGTCATTTTCAAGGGATTTGAAATATTTTAGTTTATTTTAAAATATTCTAAATAATTTTTTATTGATTTCAGTAACTTAATAGGACATACCGAACTATTTTACATGACCTATGAAAGTTTTAAAATGTTTAAAAATATATCCGAGGATTTCTATTATTTCAGGGGATTTTAAAATCTATCAAGCTATTTTAATCAATTGTCCAGATTTATTTGTTTTTCACCCTGAATTCTTATTTATTTATCCTGAATTCTTTGCAATTCTCTTGCATTTTTGTAATTCAGCTCAATTCTACTCAATTTAATGGATTCTTGTTTAGTTTTATTTTAATTCACCCTGAAGTATTTTAAACTTACCTTCTATTCTTAGACATTTTATCAAATTCTTTTGAATCGAGTTTTAAATTCACCATGAGTTTTTATGAAGTTTACTGAGTTCTTCTTATTGTCCTTAAATTCCTCTAAATTCACTTTAATTGTACTGGCGCACTTATAAAATATTCTATATTCAAAATGTTGCAAGATTAGAATTTTGGTTTTTAAACGTCAGGGAGAATAAAAAAGTAGATACAAATCAGGAAACGTTGAAAATGAAATTTTTCGTCCACCTGCAAATAGTTTTAAAACTTTTGTTTTTAATAGTTTCAAAATTTTTGCCTAATTAAAAAAATTTTGATTCTGAAAGCAAACTGAATTAATTAAATTTTAAACTTGATGAGTAACGTCAAGAGCAGATTGGTAGATTTCGAGCTGGTTGATTCAGAATCAGCTTAACGTCATTTTAATGACGTTAACACTCTTCACGTTTTCATTTAATTGCGATGATGACCTACAAATAATTAATCATTCGAGTATGGGTTGACGTTAAGCTTTCAGG
Organism: Druon quercuslanigerum; assembly: GCA_010014905.2. Classification (NCBI taxonomy): domain Eukaryota; kingdom Metazoa; phylum Arthropoda; class Insecta; order Hymenoptera; family Cynipidae; genus Druon; species Druon quercuslanigerum. The sequence continues at coordinate 35,923 of JAAAKG020062151.1, read as the reverse complement.
AAAAGCAAATAAGTGTTAAAAATGGTAAAACATTTTAATTGACAGGTACATATTAATGTAAAAATGGAGCAACTGTTATATAGAAATATTTTCTTCGAAACTATAAGCATTTTCTTCGTGTGAAACCTTCCAATTTTGTTAATTTAGCCATTAAAACATCCCGCTCGGTAATTTAAAATCAAGCCTGGAAATCTGTGAATGTTAATTTCGATATTTGGAATTAGGCAATTATGAGTTTTTATTTGCAAAAAACACTAATAATAATAAACTAATATAGTAATAATCAAATAATATAAAAATAATACTTCTGATCATTCGGCAGCTCAGGCAGTAGCACTTCCTCACCGTAGCCGGAAGATTACGTGTTTAATTCTCTCTACCTGCACTTTGCTTTTTAATTTTGCATTTATTAAACCTTTGCAAATATAATTTTTTCAATTTGTTTGCAATGAGCACAATAAAGTTAAAAAAAAGTCCATTTTTTCGTGAATAAAACTTTAAAATTAATACTTTAACATTATTTAAGGAAATTTCAGGTTAAAACGTTTTAATACAATAAAAGTACAGGCAGCAAAAATCGAACACGCTACCTTCCGGCTATGAAGTCGAAACCAGGCTGCCTGAGCTACTGACCGATTGGAAGAATTTTTCGCCGAACTCCATGTGGACTGTGGCTAATATTTCGAAGACGATTTTCTCGAAAAGCCAAAAAACGCATATTAATGCTTTGGCAAATTAATACTTTAATAGTGAGCTTTCATTAGAAAAATTATGAACCGAATATCAAAATCACAATTGGCGGTCTCCCCTTCGCGAGGTAAAAATTTGAGAAAAAGAAATTCAATAATTTCTCACGCCGAAGTTAAACTCCCGATTTCGCTTCTTGAGTGGCAAAATAAGATTGCATCCACCTTCACCGAGTTCTCCATCAAAGCGAAACTGGCACGCCATCGTAATTGAAAACAAGCTATACACGTGAACGCCGTTGAAGAGTGAGAGTACGTCTATCATTGTCAGAGGGGAGAGGTGTAAGGGGGATTTTGCTGGATTCGTGACGTCGAAGAAAAACGTAGTATGTGCCATTGACCCAGTAATATCTGGCACAACCTTCAATCTGACGTAGACTCTCTCGATTAGAGGCGCCTATCAGCTGAGCTTTGTAAATGAGATATTTACGATAGACAATTCGCATATTTTATGATTGCATTTTGAATAAGTAACGTGGATGTAACAATGTTATGTTGCTGTTACAGAACAATGTTACATTGTTCTTATGTAGCAATGTAACTTATCTGTAACAGAAGTTACTTTTTTACGATTTAGATGTTTTCGTCCTGAAATGTTCTTTTCAGGATTGCCGTAGGTCAAGAAAAACCTGAAAATCAGGGAAAACTCAGAAAATGTTATTCTTCAGAGAAAAGACAGACATTTTGCCAAAAATGTTGCAGAGGTCGGGGAATTTATATGAGGGGAATTAAAACCTTTCAGCTGGAAAAGTTAAATCTTCAGTTAAAAAAATTAATGTCCTATCAAAAAAAAAAAAAAAAAAAAAAACGAATCTTCAACCATACAGATGAATTTTCTAGTAAAATTATGGATCTTCAAAATAGAAATAATTTTTTTCTTCCATTTTATATTCAAATAACTGTCGGGATAATGAATATGAATTTTTTTATTTTAATTTAAAACTTTTTTATTTCGTTTATAAAAAATTACATTTTAAAAATGTTACAATATTAAGGTTCTGGGCTTTGAATATTAATGATCAGGATAAAATGAGAGAATTATGAAAATAAAGTTTTGCAGTCATTCTAGGGCTCCTAGAAACAAATGTGTTTTCGAATTTTTAAAATACTACCCACTAAATTGCTTCCTTTTTTGCAAAAATAATGCCATAAATTTTAATTTATTTTTTAAAATTGTTCAGGAGTTCCACTAGACTAAATTATTATGCTGGGCGACAGAAAAAAATTGAATTTCGAAATACACAAGATACAAATTTTGTATACTTTAAAGATTCCTATAGTATACTTTTAAATGTATTTTTATCGATTCCACTAAAGTTCTAATTGCTGAAAACAATACTTGATATAAAATGTTAGGCAAAAATACATTTGAAATACATTTTCTTTATCTTTTAGAAGCAATCATGTACTAATCATATGCTAAAATTGTTATTGTTTGGTTGAAAATTCAACTTTTTAATCTTTATCTTTTTGGATTAAAAATTCATGTCTTTAGTGTAAAATTCCATCTTCTTGGCATAATTGTAACTTTATGAAAAAAAATTTCTTCCACAATTTAGAAAAATACATATTGCCGCATATTTTCTCCGAATAACAACATATCTCATAGCAGAAATTCAAAAGTATTCAAAATAATTTGTCGAAGAAAATTAATTTGCAATACTTCGTCTTGGTCGTTTTTGGGATTTTGATTTCTTCCTTTACTTCAAAACCTTTTAAATATGGTAGGAATTCTAGGTTTGGAAAGGCTTCGAAACTGGCCCGCCTTTGTTTTTAGTTGAATTCTATTTGGCTCTGATTTTTATTTGAAAATTCACACTTTTTTATTGCAAAATCTTTCGAATTTACATTTCTTACAAAATTTGCAAACGTTTGGACATTTGAATTCCTCTTGACACTGACTTTCTTTTACAAACTTTTTAAATCAGAATGGATTCAATTTTGTAAAAACTAATACAAGTTTTTAAGTTTGTTCAGAACTTCGATCTGTAGAATTCGAGAAGAAAAAAAGAGACATCTTTTTTTATTTTGAGAATTCTTTTAAATCAAATTTTTAATGATTTTTTTTATTTAATGTGTTTGGCAGTTTGAGGAATCAGAAGCCAGCAGTCTTTTGAGATTTGGAACTTACAAACTTAGAAGCTTAATTTGACTTGTAATTTGTAAAAAAATGTCTCTCTAATTGAAAAACTTTGGAAGTTATTGAGCGATACAAAAATTGAAAGGAATCGAAATTTTTTATTGAAATTTTTTATTTATTATTTATGTTTCTTTTGGGTTACAAATTTCATTCTCAAAACTAGTTACAGGATTTTTCCACTGGTTTCTCCTTAGTATACGATTCCTTTCAAATAAAAAGCTATTCAATGTCAATTTATGTTCAAATTAAATGCTTTTTAAATTAAATCTTCTTCGAGCTTTCATACTTCAGGCCCTTTCTCTATTTTTCAATAAACTTTCCCGTTTCCTCGTTTTTTTTGAAATGCGAAATTAAATAATAGAACCCAATTAAAAAATCCAACCATTTTTTATTAAGAGTTTTTTTATTTTGCTTAAAAGTCTTTTATTATATTTTCGGTTTGGAATTCATATCTTCTTTGGTTAAAAAAATTATTTATTTTGTTGAAAATTACAGCTATTTTGTGAAAGTCATATTTTTATAAAAAATTCAATTACTATATACTATTTCGTTACTCATCTTTTTGATTGAAAATACAACTGAAGGGTCCGCGGTCTAAACCTTTTAACTAAGATTTCAGAAATTTTACACGGCGATGTAAAATCATTCTTTGGCCCTATGCTGTAGATACCAACTGACTGAACTATTTTGTTGAAAATTAATCGGTTTCGGTTGAGGATTGAGCTACTTTGTTGAAAATTCATGTTTTTATATAAAATAACAATATTTGTTGGTTGAAATATTAACTATTACATGTTTTGTTGAGAATTCATCTTTTTCTGTTGAAGATTCATCATTTTAGTTAAAAATTTAACTGTGCAGGAAATGAACTTTTTTGTTAAAAAAGTATATTTTTTGGTTAAAAATTCTTTGTGTGGCTTCAGAATTTAACAATTTTGTTGAAAATTCGTCTTATTTGGTAGAACCACAGGCGGAAAAATTATACATAGCCGGAAATATTATATATAATTTTCATTTGTTTCATAAATTTTTTGGTAAAACAAATGACAATTATAAATAATTTCTTCCACTATGTATAGGATATATTTAATTTTTCCGCCTGGGACATTAATCTCTTGGTGAAAAATATATCTTTTTGGTTGACAATTTAACTATGTGATTGGAATTTTGTTAAAAGTGCATCTTTTTAGTTAAATATTTAACCGTCTTTGGTTGAGTTTCAAACTTTTTTGTTTCAAAATTTGACAATTTATGGGTTGAAAATTAAACTATTTGAAAAGTCATATCTTTCATGGTGTTTAGCCAACGGCTACATTATTTCCCCGAAGGGAGGGGGGTGGCAAAACTATGGTTTTCAACGGGAGGAGTGGGGGACGGCGGAGTCGAAAATATCCCAAAATTGGTCAAATAGTTCATGGATGGCGCCTAATTCAGAATGCAAGCTAGCAATATCACTACTTCCCTTACCCAACAATTGCATAACACTCTCCACACCCCTGAAAAAATTCTCAACTCAATGCCAACCCAATGACCCATCTGCTTTATTCTCGATCGCGAGACGAAAAGGGAGAATAATGCGGACTCCTGCGGATTCCCAAGAGCAAGGGAGTCAGAAAATTCTACCAAGTGAGCGAGAAGTCTATACGTATAAAACGTCGACAGGTCGTGTGATACCCCGTTACGTCACAGACGGAACAACTGGTTGCTGATGGTGGCGGGGGCGGAGGATGAGGAGGGTGGAGAAAGGCTGGTGAGAGTGAGGGGGGTTATAGGGGGCGTAGGGGGTTGGGGGGAGAGACGATGGGGGAATTCCCAGGTTCACGGGGCAGTGCGGGGTGCCGTCTGTGAGAGAGACAGTCCCTCAGAGTGTGAGAGAGAGACAAGAGGGACTGCAAGGGGGAAAAGGGGGAAGCTGTGGGTGAAGGAGGAAGGAGGGTGATATATACAAAACGCAAGGTCACGAGTGCGGCAATAGGTTGGGTATCTCTGTAAACACGTAGTGACGTAGCACGCGCCATACTATAGAAAGGGGGGTGGAGAGGATGGGGGGGGCAACTCCTCCCCCCGCGGTCCATGGCTCTACTTCCGTGCCCTTTCTATCCCTCCACATGTCTGACCCACTGACTCCTTTTACTTTCGACCCCTTTCATTTCCCAAACCTGGACCGTAGTTCTGGAAAGAGGATGTTATTTACTGCTATCGATTTCCGGTAGATTAGTGAGTCGGACTTGGGGAATTAGTTTCGGGGGATTGCAGGATCTTAGGAGCAAGTGGATTTGGACTTTTATTTATGGTTGGTTTAAGGGTGGTTTTGACAATTATTGTAAAAAGGGGTGTGATTTTTCAGGTTTGATGTGATTGTTAAGGGGTGGGTTTTTGTAATTAATAAGAAATGGAGAGACTAAATTAGTAGGTTGCCATTTACTAAAAGGGTTGTTTAAATTCTCAGGGGGTAGGTGGAGTGAAATTTTTATGTGTTAGTGGCTTAGTGATGGTTTTCGCAATGAATAGGATAGGTTCGGATAGGGAAATTGGATTATTTTGAAGTTTCTGAAAGTTTTAGAAAGTGTGCATTGCAATTTCCATGTGGCTGTTGTGGCCTAGGAGTTCCGTTTTGTAATTAATAGGAAATTGTAAAAGAAACATAATAAGTTGAAAATTTGTATATTATTTTAAGGGTTATTGAATTTCTCATGAAATTTTTCATCTTCTATAAAGAAAAGGCATATTTAATCTTTTGAATTCGAAAGGGATTCAAACCTTTAAGCCTTAAGACACGTAATAAATTTACTTTTGAAAGTCTGCCTTTATTAATTGTATACAATCTTAGAATTCGAAGAGAATTCATATTCAAAATTAAAACCGAAAGTTTAAAGATATCAACATTTTAATTGGGTCTCGTATTTACTATAGATGTGGAAATTAGAATTTTAATGAGAGACTTGGCATATAAAACTTATTTCAATTTGACAGATATCAAAAATAATAAACAAACATGCCTTCAAAGCTAAAATTTGACAAGAATTCAAAATTCAATACAGGATGACCTATCAAAAATAAAATTTCATAATTTTTGTATTTTCGAAACACTTATATAAAAAAAGAAGAATATGTCATAGCACAACTAATTTTTTTATCGCAATTCTACATGCTAAGAGCTTCACTTAGAGCCATCTCCGAAGATAATCAGAATGTAAAAAAAGTTTCTAGCGTAGTGGTCTAAAAAGTCAAATTTACATATTCATTAATTTGTCTTAGTATACAATACAATAGAGTATGGATCTTACAATGTAATCGTCAGTAAGCTTACGTAGTTTTGTGTGATCTATGACACATAAGGCCCTTTTAAAGCTCTTCGCCTGGGGTGATTGTTAGAGAAATTTATCATCGACTCATATGAACTCCTTGATCCCTGACAGCATAGCGTGGCTTGAACCAAGTGAATTACGCCTACTTTATTAGTATAATGATACAAAATATAGTAGGCCGTTTCCGGTGTGGCCTACGAACCTCTGAAAATTCTATTTAATTGACAAATTTCAAAACCATGGAATTTGAAATAAATTGCTAATAACAAATTAATTCGGATATGAATAAATACTATCAAAGTTTATGTTTATTGAAAATAAGAACATGTCTGATCTATAAATTTTTGATACACTAATCTGCCATTTAAAGACTTTTGAAACTTTCTCTAATTGTTAATCAAAGATAAAGTTCATTTTAAATTAATATAATAAAGTATTGGAATTTAAAATTAAAGTGTCTACGACGTGTACCGAAATTTCGGTACAAATAGCCACGCCCATTTAAAATAGTCCAATCTTGGTTTCCCTTCATATTTGAAATCTAGTGAAACTTAATTTAAAAATTATCGGCGAAATCCCGGATTTTTAGGATCTGTATTAACGTTTTTCCTGGTTTTCTCTTATGAACTTTTGGAAATTATTACATCCTATTTGACCTAAGTTCAGAATTCGCCGCAATCCAAGAAAAAATCAGCATAGTTTTGTCAAACCGTCGATTAAATTTTATGAAATTTAGCTTCAAGGTAAGCCAAAAAAAAATTTATTTAAGACTTTTCTCGCAGTAAATTGTATATTGAGAAAAATGATATTAAAAAAGCTAATTCCACTATTATATTTTTAACGGTATTTTATTTATTATTTATTGTTCCTAAACTTAAAAAAAGTTTAATATCAAATATTCGCTCTTCAAATCAATGAAAACCGCAAAAGAAACATACAAAAAGTAAACAATTTTCATAATTAATTGAAAAAACTTCTAACTTACATGCGTTCATTAAAAGTAGCATAAAAATTACTAAAATAAGTACTTAAATTGATAAAAAGAAAAATTTAAAAAAAAACGCAACTTAAAATGTTTTCATAACAAATACAAACTTTAATGTTAATAAAAATATAAAAACCATTTGTTGGAAAAATGTATTTTCTCGGCCGTTTTTAATTTTAAATCTTTTATCCTAAAAATAATAAATTTAAAACAGTGTGGTCGCTGGATCGGGAAATGACCGGGAATTTATGAGACTGGGAAAAACGAAGGATAATAATTTTACATGACGATTCTGAATTTGATTAAAACTAAACAATTCATATTTTAAAGTTAAAAATTAAGCGGTTTCAATTATAAAATCTTGGTAGTTATACAAATGCGTTACGCGAAACTTTATATTATAAACTATTTTCAATTTTTTTTTAAATTTCAAATTAATAGAAATTAAACGTTTTTGTTTAATTAAATTTTATATGTTGAACTATTGTTTCAGATTGAAATATTTCATTTTAATCCATGTCATTTACAAATTTTTCAAATGAAAACATGAAATATTTCTCAATATTTAGCAATTTTTTACTGTTTATTTAAAATAAGCAATTATAAAAAAATATACAAAAAAACTGGACAATTATTTTTTATTTATAATTTGAAAAGTGTTCAGTCTTACGAAGTGTCTCGTTAACTCGAAAGTCGGGATAAGTAGTAGTCAAATATTTTTTTATAGGCTTGGCTAGTCGTCCAATTTTTAATGTTTTTAACTTAAAATTGTTTAATTTTGTATTTTTACGGCATTTAAGTTAAAACTGTTCATAATTTTGAGAGCTTCCATTTTATACGTGTAAATTATTGAGCGCTTAAATTAAAAATTGTTAAACGGAACTTTACTAGCAAAAAATCATTATTTTCCAAATGCCACGTTTTTAAATAATAAACATATCAACAAAGAAAAATGGCAGAAATAAGGCCGCAAAACTCTCGTAAGTTAATTCCCTCTTAATTTGAATATTTTAAAATGAGTACAGTAATTCGTCTTAAAAATAGAATCCATCAGATAGAACGCTTTCACATTAATTTAAAAACCTAAAATTAAAAAAAAAAAAAGAAACTAATTATTGCTCAAAATTCTTCTTAAAAATCATGATCCGTACACCTAGCACAGAAATGATCAGTATAATATCAACCTGGATATATCATCGATTGTATTCTCTACCCGCATCTATCCGACCGTATAGAATAAATTGCATGGGTCTTTATCGAATCGAAAAAGGCTAAGAACGATCATTAATCGTCTGGGGGGTCTGAATTCTCCCTGTGGAAGGTCTTCGGCATGGGGTTTCTGATTTTTTCCTCGTGTAGCCGTAACAGTAGTATGTATACCTAATATATTCCACTGAAGAGAAGGAAGGGCCTGAAGGGCTCGTTTCTGGGTAGCTTGGGTAGAGTCGGGGTCCCTCTCGAGGGTCAGAGCTCTTCCTTTGTCCCTCTTTGTATACCCTATCGGGCTACCCTACCCTGCTAGGTATATACATATATATATATAAATTCTGCTCTTGCCATCAGCCAGACAGCTGGCGAAAGTTCCCCTAACGATCCAACCCGGCCTACGGTTCATCCTAGCTCCTCGTTGCTGGTGTAGGCCGCGCAAGTACCACTACTAGACTAGACGAGGGTCGAAAATCCCAAAGGGCACTGGAAAAGATTATATTTTCCTTTACCCAGGTATCACGCTTCACGGTCTTAACCGGGGCTTTTGCGTTCCGACGTTCCTTGAATATCTTGCTTATGGAATCCTGGAGTATCCTTCAACATTATTTATAGTTTGGAATTTATTTTCATTGAAATCAACTTTTATAGGTGGTTCAGCTCCTTCACGGAATTTTTGAATAAAGAGAATGCAATATTTCTGGTAGGCGTGAACCGCTCTGGTATCTTATTATATTTAAATAAATAATTTTATAATATAGGCAAATTTCAATTACGCTGCAAGAATTTAGGTCAAGATAATTGTTAAATAATTTTTTTTATTTAATTTATTATTGGAAATATTCAATAGTTTGAGATTTGAGGTTCATAAATTTGGCAGCCTTCCAATTTTGACTGCAGCTTGCAAAATTATAGCCAGTTGGCTATAAGAACGGAACATTTTAAAACGGAAGGGGCTCTCCCAAAATAGTTATAAGAAGACTTCCTTTGGATCCTTCTCAGTATTCGATTCTCTTCAACAACAGAAAATCTTAAATTTCACTTCATTTTCAAATCAAAGGCTTTTAAAACTAATCCGAATTTCCGCTAATTTTCGTTAACCAAATTCCCGGGTTTTCTCGGTAGTAAATTTGTATCAAATTTCCTCTTAGTAGAAGCACCAATAAGACACATCTTAAAATAAGCAGAGTGGCCGTTTTTTTTTCGAGAAAAACAATTCTGTGCCATTTTTCGATTATTTCACAAATCGCAAACATTGTTCTCGGTCATTCAAATTTAAAAATTCGAATTCTCACAACTGAATAGAAAACGAAAGTACTCAAAGTAGAACTCTTAATATTTCAACGTTTACAACTGAAGATTGAACAAATTTTAGTTTAGAAATTTTGTATCCCAATGCTCAGTAACTTTCACGTAAAAAATAGAAGTCCGTAACACTTTCCTCTTTGCCAACTGGATAAAACTAAAAAACAAATAAAATAATTGCCCTCTCACAGTTCAGGGGGAAAATACATAACGAAAATGTTGTCCCTGAAACTTAATAAGAATTTTTAAAAATGGCCTTCTCGAATTCCGAGAGAAAAATAAAAATTTTATCCGTTCCAATTCAATACAAAAATTGTTTGTTGAAAATTGTTCTTTTTAAATTAAAAAAGTTACTTGAAAATTTATATAATTTTTTGAAAATTCGCTTTTTTGTAGAAAATTAATCTTCTTCTTCAAAAATTGAACTATTTGATTATAAAATGCACCTTTTTAGGAATTCAAATTTTTTGGTAGAAAATAGTCTGTGTTGAAGATTTATCTTTTTGGTTGCGAACTTAACTGCTTGGTTGAAAATTTAAATACTTAATTAAAAATTTAAGTGCTTTATAGATTTTTTTTGTTAATGCAACTATTTTTTTAGTTCAAAATTGAACTACTTGGTTGAAAAAAAGTTCAAAAAAAGTGTCAAGTAGTGACAATATTTGAGTGAATCCGAAGTCTTGCTAAACAAAGTAGAATTTACTAATAATTAATAATTGATTATTTTGTCACTCAGAGAGTACCATTTATTCAGAGCTTAAACAATGATCTAAATTGTTATTATATTTTAGATACACAGTTTCAAAAACTTTAATTATAATTCCAAATTTGGCATCCTTTTGAATTGAAACCCCTATCAATAAAGTTAGAGAGGTTTCCAATTATAAACTTAAATCCTTTTCATCAATGAAGCTTATAGAGAGAGAATTCTTTAAAAAATGTAAATGCTTCAAAATGCAAGGCTTTAAAAATTTGGTTTCCTGTTAATTTTGCAAGTTTTTAATTTATAAGTTTCTTTTAATTATTATTTCTATTATATTGGGTATACATTTTGAATTTTAAGCTGAAAATTTTGAATGAGTTTTGCTTAAATTAAATGCAGTTTTTAAAGCTTTTAGATTTGCAAAATATTTTATAAGGTGCTTAAATAATTGTGCGTTTCGAGAAGCTTGTTAGGTTTGAAGATAAGTCATACGATTTTTCTCAAGTGCCTCATTACCGACTTAGTTATATTGGCACAATCAGTCTTATAATTTTACATCAAGATGTAGTCGTGTATAATTACATAAGCAGCTCGTTTTTTACCGTGCAATTATGCAAAGTTATTTCTACTTAGCTCTTTTTCCAGTTTCCTACAATATTCAATATTAATACGAGGGGCTCAAAAATCGTGGAAAATAATTCAATGTTGAACCAAATTTTCCCAGATTTGACTTTTCCCAAATTTTTCGCTAATTAATTTTTTATTTTCCCGCGCTCTTTATATTCAATGACCATTGACCAACATATTAATCTCATAAAAATTTTAACATACAATATTTTAGTCCAAAAGAACAATTTTTCAACAAAACAGTTGAATTTTCGACCAAAAAATATAACTATTTAACAAGAGACTTGAATTTTCAGCAAACAAAATTAAATTTTTAATAAAATAGTTGAGTTTTTAACCAAGAACTTAAATTTCCAACTGAATGGTCAACTTTGAAAAAATCAACTTTAAGCACAAAAATTTGCATCTTAAACCAAATAATTGCATTTTTCAAGATAAAAAGACAAACAATGAAGAAAACAGTTGACTCTTTAGTTCAATTTAAACAAAAATGGACGGATTTTAAACACAATAGTTAAACTTTTAACCACATAGTTAAATTTTCAACCGCATTGTCGAATATTTAATAAAAAAGATCACTCTTCAACCAAAAAGAGTTGAATTTTTAACCAAATAGTTAAATTTTCAAGCCGAAAAGACGAACTTTTCAGAAGTTAAATTTTCAATAAGAAGATCAATTATAGACGAGAAATGTGATAGTTTATTTGAACCAATTTTTTAACTGAATAGATGAATTATCTACACTACCGTCGGAAATTATGAGATCGATTGACGCAAGCACTATTAAAAATCTCTGCTGGCTTTGAACCACTATAACTCAAAAAAAAAATGATAGGGCATTTAAAAAAAAACATTTGCAAAGCCTATGAAATTCCACGTCTAGTAATTTGAAACAGATTTTTTGTTGATCTGCTAAAGAGAATACAGCACGTGATAAGTTTTAAAAAATAATTCTAGATTTTCTAAAATGTTGTACCTCGACTTCAACTTATAGCATGACCTAGGAAAATTGTTGCAAAAATCTGAAAATTATGCGACATAAAGCCTAAAATTTTATCATTAATTTAAGCTAAAGAAACTAAAAAAATCTTCATCGGTTCCCGCGATACGATTAAAAATGTTCAATCGTATCTGAGTTGAGTTTTAGTCCACGAACACGGTTCTCGGTCGGTCTGCTGCTCGTCTCCTTCGTTGGGGCAGGGCCGAATAGGCCACGCACTGAGGTGGTGCTTGATTGGGACTCTCTTATACTTTTGATTCTGCTCATCAGTAATTTTTATATTAAATTATTCCAAATTTTTAAAATTATTCATTGTTTTCTTAATTATCTACAATTATTTCAATTCAGAATTATCCACATATTAAAGAATAAACAATGATAAATAGTTTTTTTATTTCTTAAAATTTTTATCATCTAGAATGTTATTAAAAATGTAGATATATTCTTACGAGAGTAAACTATTTTTCAAACGAATTAAGCATCTAAATTCTAAATACATTATTTATATGAAAAACACTCAAAAATATTAAAAGTGAATAATAATGGAATTATTATTATATATTATTATAACTTTAATTTCTATTAAATGGTTTACAATTTTCCTTTATGATTTACCATGTATTAATTCGTTTTCTTGCACCTATCCATCGTAAATTTTCACGATTATTTGATACTCCAACTTTTGCGGCAATATAATTTTCATTACACCTACGCACTGCTTTATGTTTAATTTAATTTGAAAATTTCATTATCATTCACTTTTAATATTTTGAGTGTTCTTCATATGAATAATTTATTTGGAATTTTACTGTTCAATTCGTTGAAAAAATAGTTTACGCTCGTAACAATATATCTACATTTTTATTAATATGCTAGTTAATAAAAGTTTTAAGAAATAAAAAAAACTGTTCATCATTTTTTTATTCTTTAATATGGAGATAATTCTGAATAGAAATAATTGTAGATAAATAAAAAAAACAATGAATAATTTTAAAAATTTGGAATAATTTAATATTAAAATTACTGATGAGCAGAATCAAAAGTAGAATCGAAAGTAGAATCAAAAAGCACCACCTCAGTACGTGGCCTATTCAGTCCTGCCTCAACGAAGGAGGCGAGCAGCAGACCGGCCGAGAACCGTGATCGTCGACTAAAACTCAACTCAGATACGATTGAATATTTTTAATCATGTCTCGGGAATCGATAAAGATTTGTACAGTTTCTTTGACTTAAATGAAAGATAAAATTTCAGGCTCTGTCGTATAATTTTCAGATTTTGGCAACAATTTTCCTAGGTCATGCTAAAAGTTGAAGTCGAGGTTCAAAATTTTAGAAAATCTAGAATTTTTTTTAAACTTATCACGTGCTGTATTCTCTTTAGAAGATCAAAAAAATATATGGTTGACATTATTAGACGTGAAATTTCATAGGCTTTTCAACTGTTTTTTTTAAAAATGCCCTATTTTCAATTGTGCTTGTGTTAATCTTTCTCATAATTTCCAACGGTAGTGTACTTTAATGTTCAACTAGTTAGTTGTAACTGCAACCTTTTGTTTAAACAAAATTTCGTTTATTTGAAAATTCAACTGTTTTGTTGAAAATTTATCTTTTCGGTTGACGTTTATTCATTTTTTTTTAATTCGACTATTTGGTTTGAAAAATCATCATTGTTAGGTAGAAAATTCAGGTATTTGGTTCAAAAACTAAATATTTTATATAAACTGTAATTATTTTGTTAATGATTCATTTTTTCGTCGAGAATTCACTATTGGGTTCAAAATTCTTCCGTTTCAATTTAAAATGCTCCGTTTATAGTAGAAAAGTAAGTGATTTCATTAAAATAAATTCTATATTTAAAATGTAGCAATATTAAAATTCAGAAATTCCCATTGTAAAGAAGTCATTGGTTTTTATCGATAATTTTTCTTTTTTGCTACCTTAGTCTATTTGAACAGAAATTCCTTCTCTTGAATTAAAAACTCTTTTTTATGGTACAAAAGTATTATTTTTTGATTAAAATAAATAAATATAAAATTCTCTTATTGCATTTATGAACGATTGTATTTTAAAAATGTTGCAAGCTTAAAATTCGCGTCTTTAAATAATAATGGCGAAGAAAAATTAAAAATTGTCTGAATAAAATTAGAGAATTTTAAAAATTAAGTTTGGCGGAAACTCTGATATAATATGCTTGTAATTAATTAATTTGCCTTGTATTTTTCTGTCTGTTAATTTTTTTCTGATGTTGCTTCCTCTTGCAGTTTATAGCTTCAGTTAAACATTTTATTTTTTTGCTGTGAATACAACAGAAATTTTTCGTGGTAGAAAATTCAACCATTTTTTTCGAACATTTCTCGTATTAGTTAAAAAAAAATATGTTTCATTAGAATATTCATTACTTTTAAATAAAAATAAAAGTGTTTGATTGCAATTTATTCATATTTCGTTAAGGATTCAACTAGTTTATTGAAAGTTCGTCGTTCTTGGTAAAATTGTACTATTTTCAATTTTTAATTAAAATACATTTTGGTTACAATATTGATTTTATATTATTTGTTACAAATTCATATGTTTTGGTCAAAAATTAATTTTTTTAACTTGCTAAAAGTTGAAGTCAAGGTACAAAATTTTAGCAAATCTAGAAATATTTTTTAAAACTTATAACGTGCTGTATTCTCTTTAGCAAATCAAACAAAATTTGTTTGACATTGCTAGACGTGGAATTTCATAGGCTTTCCAACTGTTTTTTTTTAAAATGCCCTGTCATTTTTTTTCGTTGAGTTATCGTGGTTCAAAGCCAGCAGCGATTTTTAATAGTGCTTGCGTCAATCGATCTCATAATTTCGGACGGTAGTGTACAATATCTGTAGGAAATCTTATACTTTTGTATGAAGAATTTCTCATTGAAACTCTTTTAAATCTCTTCCATCCAAATTTTCTCGTTGAAACATTATTGAATCTATTAAATCTTGGAGGCTTTTATCCAACTGTATCTAGCGAGAAATTCTATAATTTTCTATCAAAATTTTCTTATTGAAAATCTATTAAATCTTAATTACACAAGGCTTGTGCTTAGTCCTATATGTTTCAGAATCTTGAAAATTTTTATCTAAATCTATCTGTCGAGAAATCTCATACTTTTCTATAAACATTTTTCAACTAAAACTATAGAGTTTTAATAAGAATAATGTTACATTAAATAGTAAATTTTATTCGCACAACACTTGTATCAAATTCTACGTCCCATGCTCTTAGAAATGATCGTTTAACTCTATCTGTCGAGAAATATTGTTCTCTTTTATCAGAATCTATTGAACCTAGTAATTTTTTATCAGATCATATCTGGCTAGAACCTCATACTTTTTTATTAGGATTTTTTCATTGAATCTGTATTGTATCTATTAAATCTTGTATTCATTGAACTCTATCTGGCGAGAAAAGTTAAATACTTTTCTATCAACATTGTCTCATTGAAACTGTTTTAAATCGAACCTCTTCGGATGAAAAGGGGGCACGCGTGGATTCAGCCTGAAAATTATTGTCCAGAAAGTCAATTTTTAAAATCGTTCGAATGTTAATTTCAAAGACTGGTACTTGTAGAGAATTTTAAGGCACATCTTTTTGTCCTGTAGCATATATTTGTAGGTTTGACAGTTTTTGAAGTAATTGATAAAAACTGAATTTTTCGAAAACAAAAAAGCTCAATCTTTTTTCACTTAAACTTGCGCTAAAGCAGTCAATTTCCAGAATTTGTCAATATAATTAATACTAAATTACACTTTCAAGTATTTTAAAACTAGCTAAGAAAGAAAAACGTAAATATTTAATTAAACAAAAAAGTTGTTAATTTTTTTGTGAGGCTTTTAAAAAATCATGAATTTCAACCTTCAAGCGCGCCGTTTATCGAGCGAATTTCAAGCAACGTAAAACCTTTAGTGACAAAGTTGTTTATTAAGGTTCAAAGAAGTTTTCTGTAAATTTTCAGATCAATCGCTTTAATGGTTAAAAAATTATGAATGTCTTAAATTGCAAACGGAAATCTTGACGCTGCTGCTGTATGCACGTGTCTCCTCGGTTACGAACGTGTTCCAGCGGACGTGAAGGTCAAGTCGAATACCAAAACAAAAATAATAACCGTTTGTATAGTTTTCTTATAAAATATACTATAAATAAAGCAAAGAAGCAGTGAATAGATTATTTCTTAGAATACATGAAGAAGTATTATTTTTGAGACAGGTTTATTTTAGTTCATACCCTACTAATTTAAGAAATAATCTCAAAATTAATCGAGGTAGAAAAAGAGGCAAATCCGAATTGCAAAATCCAACCTCTTTTCTCTTTAAGTTTACGCTTGAACTGGAGAAACATTCAATAAGTCCTCCACTTTGAATTAGATTAAAAGGTGCCAAAGTAAAGGATGTAAAAAATCTCTATAATTACTAAGGTCCTAAAGAAAAATAATTTTTCAAAGAGTATTTTTTTAAAGTAAAAATTCAGAGCCGTGATGCCGAAGAAACTGAAACGAAGTGACGAAAATGATTAAAAGTAGTTTAAAATAAATACTTATTTAAATAATTTGATGTTCAAAATGTCTACTAAATCAATTATTTCAGTGATGATATCTTGAGTATTATTTTGTTATCAGATTTGACCTCCACGTCCGCTGCAACACGTTCGTAGCCAAGGAGACACGTGCATAGGGCAGCGTCAAGACTTCCGCATGTAATTTAAAACATTCATAACTTTTCCACCATTAATGCGATTGATCTAAACATTTTCAGAAAACTTCTTTGAACCTTAATCAACAACTTTGTCACTGGAAGTTTTCCGTTGCTAGAAATTCACTCGATAAACGAACCGTTTGAAGGTTAAAATTCATGATTTCTACAAAGTCTTGAAGAAAAATTAACAACTTTCTTGTTTATAAAAAGATTCACTTTTTCATTCTTGAATAGTTCAAGAAGTCTTTAACACGTAATTTACTGTCAACAGAATCAAAAATTTTCTAAAATTGGCTATGTTAGGACTAGTTTAAGAGAAAAAAGATTAACATTTTTTGTTTTTAAAAAAAAATATTTTTTACCCATTTATTTAAAAACTATCTAACCTACAAATTTTTTCAAAATAAAAAAAAGATGCGCCTCATAATTCTCTACAAGAGTCAGTTCTTAAAATTAACATTCGTACGATTTTAAAAATTGACTTTCAGGACAATAATACTTGTATCAAATCCTATGTTTCTGAATCCTGGAAGTTTTCATCTCTCTATATCGGTCGAGAAATCTTATACTTCTCTATTCAAATTTTCTCATTGAAACAGCATTGAATCTATTATATCTTGGAAGCATTTATCTAACTTTATCTAGCGAGAAACTCTATAATTTTCTATCAAAGTTTTCTTATTGAATCTATTAAATCTTAATCATACAAGACTTGTGTCTTGTCCTATATGTTCCAGAATCTTGAACATTTTTTATCTAAATCTGTCTGTCGAGAAATCTTATACTTTTCTATAAACATTTTTCTATTAAAACTATAGAGTTTTAACAAGAAAATGTTACATTTAATAGTACATTTTATTCGCACAAGATTTGTGTCAAATTCTACGTTCCAGACTCTTTAGAAATGATCATTTAACTATATCTGTCGAGAAATCTTATGGTCTTCTATCCAAATGTTCTCATTAAAACTCTATTAAATCTTATTTGCACAAGACTTGTATCAAATAATATGTTCCAGGCTCTTGAAACTTTTTATCCAACTAGTTTGAGAAATCTTATACTTTTGATCAAAATCTTCTCACTGAAATTGTATTAAATCTATTAAACCTTGTAAGTATTTATCTGACTCTACCTGTATAGAATCCTATACATTTCTAGAAAAATGTTCTCATCATAACTCTATTAATTACAATGTCTGTCGATAAACCTTATACTTTTTTATTAGGAATCTTTCATTGAATCTGTATTGAACCTATTAAATCTTGTATTTATTGAACTCTATCTGGCGAGGAAAGTTAGATACTTTTCTACCTACATTTTCTGATTGAAAGTGTTTTAAATCTCAACCGCATAAGACTTGTATCAAATCCTACGTTTTTGAATATTGGAAGTTATTATATAACTATTCCTGTCAAGAAATCTTATACTTCTCTATTCAAATTTTCTCATTGAAACAGTATTGAATCTATTACATCTAAGAAGTTTATGTCTAACTATATCTGTAATGAAATCTTATAGTCTTCTATCAAAATGTTCTCATTGAAACTCTATTAAATCTTATTTGCACAAGACTTGTATCAAATAATTTGTTCCAGACTCTTGGAACTTTTTATCCAACTATATCGTTTGAGAAATCTTATACTTTTTATGAAAAATTTCTTACTGAAATCGTATTAAATCTATTAAACCTTATAAGTATTGATCGGAGTCTAACTGTACAGAATCCTATACTTTTCTAGAAAAATGTTCTCATCATAACTCTATTAAATATAATATCTGTCAATAAATCTTATACTTTTCTATTCGAAGTTTTTCATTGAAACTGTATTAAATCGTTTAAATCTTGTAAGTATTTATCTATGCTACTCTATCTGTCGAGAAATCTTATACTTTTCTATCAATAATTTTCTCATTAAAATTCTATTAAATCTCACTCGCATAAAACTTGTATGAAATCCTTTGATCCAGCATTTTGGAAATTTTTATCTAACTCTTTCTGTCGATAAATCTTATATTTTATTATCAAAATTTTCCCATTAAAACCTGATCAAATCTTATAATCCACTTGAGTTGTATTTAATCCTATGTCTCTAAATCTCGAAAATTTCTATTAAATGTTATCCGTTGTTAAAGCTTATATTTTTTTTATTGGCAGTTTTCTATCAAATCGCTATCAAATCTTATTCAAAACAGACTTCCATCAAATTTTACTTTCCAGAACGTGGAAGATTTCTATCGAATTCTACTTCTCAAAAAATCTTATAATTTTCTACAAAGATATTGTCAATAAAAAGTCTATGAATGTAATTTTTATCTTATGAAATAAGAATACTTTATAGAAAAGTATACTATTTTTCGACAAATAGAGTAGGACAAAATCTTTCAAGATTTTATACAAGTCCTGTGCCGCAATAGGATTTGCAAGAACTTTTATGAAAATCTGTTCACAGAAAAGTATAAGATTTCTTGATTGGTAGAATTTCATAGAAATTTCCAAAATTGTGGAAGATAGATTTTGATTCGTGAAACTCGTTTGATTGATTTAGATCAGTATTTAATCAAATATGCTGATAGAATTTGATTCTTGTAATTCGCTAGATTCCGTTTGATAGAATTTCTGTCAAATTTGCTTATGGAATTTTATTTAGATCTTACAACTTTATAGATTTTTTATTGAAATTTCCCTAAATTTATAGAATTTTATGCAATATGATTTTTTGTCTAAATTAAGAATCTTCTAAACTTTACAATTTTCTGTACTTTTTTCCGAAGGTCCAGAAAAAAAGAACCGATTAAATGAAAATTATTTATCGGCATTTTTAAATTCTCTACATAACATAATGTCCATTCAATTGACTCTTTTTCTCTATAAAAATTAAGGATATTTTATTGATTAATTGTAAAATCTTGCTCACAAGGTGCTTCGGCATGTACCCAGTGTGCTGGCATATCCGGCGAAGGGATTTTCCAGGTGATGTTGCCTAATAATTGTTCATTAATTGGATCATCCACGAAGCTGTAGGTGAAGTTCATAGTTATTTCAGCATTATCTGAAGATGCTGAAATTTCTGCTCTCATACATCGATAATCAAGAGCTTCTTCAGAACTTGCATAGTATTGCACCACGTACCATATTCCTAGGAACTGTAATTAAAAAAATGTCATTAAATGAGATAAAATTATTGCACAAAATTTTTGTAAATAAAATCAAGAGTCCAACGACAAAATTTAGATAACCTACATGAAATTCTTTTATTGTAATTTAAAAAAAGATCAACTTTCAAAAACCATTTTCTTTCTCTAAAATCCTTGGACAAAAATAAAAAAGCAGGAAGAAAAATTATAAGACAACCAACCAAATCCTCTTCCTTTCGTCTGTTTTATTTTTATTATTATCATATTACAATAAAAGAATATATACCTAAATATTTTATTTTATTGTGATATAATATTATTAAAAATAAAAAAGACGAAAGTAATAACAAAGAGAAGGAAGGATATTTGGTTGGTTGCATTATCATTTTTCTTTCCTAATTTTTACTTTTGTCCAAGAAATTTGTTATAAAGAAAAACAATTTTTTGTAAAAGGGGATCTTTTTTTAATTAAAATAGGAGTGACAAATAGGATTTTTAATTTTATTTCAATCTAATTTAAATTTCTTAAATTTTGAGATCAAATTAAATAAATATAAAAAGAAAAGCATTTTAAGGAAGGAGAGTTAATATTTGAAAAGCCTTCAAAAATGCAGACTTCATAACCAAAATGATCTTAAAACAGGAGAATAAGATCCTTTAAATCAAATGATTTTACAGTGAGAAAAAATATTACTTGAATCAAAGAAGTGTGGTATGGAATAAGTCCAATCTAACATTTTTTGTGTAAAGAAAATTTCTCTTGTTTCAAGAAATAATGTTTTTCAAATGAAAAAATCATTCTTGTTATAATAATAATGTATTTCGATCAAAAAATGTTTGATTGGTCGTATTCAGTACTACATTTCTTTGATTCGAGTCACTTTTTCTCTTAATGCAGGTACCATATTAAACTCAATTTCAATCGCTTCAAATTTCTAATATTTAAAAATGAAATAGTGTGCATTTTAATTAAAATAGATGAATTTTCAACCAACAGAAAGCATTTTCAATCAGAATTGAAATAGTTGAATTCTCAGGTTCAAAAATACATTTTTAACTGAAAAAACTATTTTTTAACCAAATATTTCGAATTTCAAACAAAGAGATGAATTTTTTAACTAAAAACTAATAAATATTCAGCTAAGAAAATAGATTTTTAATAATTAGTTCAATTTTCAACCACGTAGTTGAGTTTTTAACCCAAAAAGATTATTCTCAACGAAAAATATAATAAACACTTTGATGTTAATTGTTTTTTTTCTGCTGGTCTAGAATCAATATTTAATTTATATATTAAAATCAACATTAAGAAATATGGATTTTAAACCAGTAGACAAACAACAATAACAAAGTATTTAATATATTTATCTGGTCAAAAACCAGAATTTTATTTTTTTTTATCAAAAAATGAAAAATATAATAGTTGGTTTTTCAAACAAACCAGATTTTAATTTTAAATTAAACAAATCTGCGTAAAAAACAGTATTTTCAACCAAATATTTGAACCTTTACACAAAAGAGATGAATTTTGAAAGAAAGAAGTTAATTTTTGACTAAATAGTTGCATTGTTAATTAAAAACTCAATTTTGAACTAAATATTTGAATCCACAATCCATAAAATGATTTTTTAGAAGACAGTTGAATTTTCAATCAAGAAAGATGATTTCTAAAATAATAGGGCAAGTTTTAAAAAAATGACTAAACTTTCAACAATATAGTTGGATTTGGACGCATGGTGCAACCTAATGCAACTAATGCGATGAGATTACAGCCCTTATGATGACTGTCATGCTTGACTGTGCACCGCATCTCTTTCGATCGTGCGGTCCTCGCATAGCAAAATTCCGGGAACAGTTTTTTGAGGAATTACTTAAATGGGACTTACTTAAATGGAATTTCCAGTGTAAGCATGAAAATAGACAGGAACTGTATCAAGAAATAAACAAACAATGAAAATATATTTATTTACAATAAAAGTATATTGAAACCGGATACAAATCGAATTGAAGATTTTTAAATTCTGCTGTTTCAGATAGAAACTGTTTCAGATTTTTAAAGTTAAAACTCAAATTTTAACAATAAATTAAAATCTACATTTTTAGAATGGAAAAATTCTGAATAAAAATTACAACTTTATAATTATTTCAAAATTAGATGTAAGGATTTTAAAAACATTCAGTTTAAATGCGATAGATTTGAAATTGAATAATATCTGAGAAATTCAAATTCAACAATTTAAAATTAACATTACAATTTTAATAAATTCGAAACTATTCGTCAATTTTCGAATGAACTACGTAATACGTGAGGGTTCGCACCGAAGATGTTATTTTCAAAATTCGCTTATTCTTCATTGACCAATTTTTCATTTTCCCTGATAATTGCTATTCAGCCAACAGACTTTTAATCTATAATATTTTCGGCATAGGAACTTTTATAAACAAAATAAAGAAAATATTTCAGATACAAAATTTAAATTATTTTATTTATTTCAAACAAAAGAAATGACTTCTCTCGTAGAAATGCCTTATTAACAAAATAGTTGATTTTTTATTCAGAAAGATTATTTTAAAAAAATGCTGAATTTTCTTACAAATAATAAAATTTATAACTTATAAGATAATCTATGGGACTTCACACTTTTTCCCTATTCCTCTCTTTTCCCCCTTTTTAAAAAGAATTCTTCTTTTCTTCCTTGTGATCAAGAAACTTGTCATTATCTCTTTATTTCGCAGAAGTGTTATTGAATGAAACTTTGGTTAAAAAATCTACTATTATATTTTTGATTATTTTTGAATTGGCATTAGCGTCAATAATAGACATTTTTTTTTGCAATTAACTAAAAAATGTTTTAAAATAAAAATTAGATTTTCATTTCACGTCCCGGACTGACTCGAAATATAAAAAATCAAATTTTCATTAAAATTTTTTTATCATTATTAATTGTAGACCTTCCTCGTGAAAAACTCATTTTTTACCTCAAGATTCATCTCCTTGGATGAAAACAGAACTTTTTGGCAACAATCTTACTGTGTTGAAAATTCGTCTTTCTAGGTAGAAACTTAATCTTATTTGTTAAGAATAATCTTTTTCGTTACATTTTCGTATGCTAATCTCGTTGGTTCAAAATTTATTTATTTATTAATATTTATCATTTTATATAAAAACTAAACTACTTTGTTGAAAATTAGTATTTTTTGATAAAAAATTAAATTTTTAATTAAAAATGTAACTTTTTTATTATTTCTTCTTCTTATTATTATTTATGTGGTTATTCATAAAGTTAAGTTATTTAAAACGTTAATTATAATTAACGCTTTAAATTCAGAATTAATCCTTTTTAGTTGAAAGTACAACTATTCGGTTAAAAATTCTATTTTTTGGGTAGGAAATTAGTCTTTTTGGTTAAAAATTCATCCTTCTTGCCAAAAATGTAACTGTCTGGTTAAATTTTAATCTATTTTGGTTGAAGATTTCACTATTTTATTGAAAACTGATCATATCACCATATTATAGAATATTAAATTTTTCTTAAAAAATCACAAGTACAACTATTTGGTAGAAAATTTGTCTTTTTAGGTACAAAACTTTATCTTATCTGTTGAAAATTTATCTTTTTGATTGATTTTTCAATTATTTCGTTATAAGCTCGTATTTTAGTCGAATTCAATCATAAGAAAATTACTTTTTTATTATTGAAAATTTTACTTTTCAAATTAAAAATATAACAATTTCATGTTGTGTTTAAAACTTATATTTTTTAGTTAAAACGCAACTTTTTTTTCTTAGTGAAAAATTCTTTTTTTTGTTTGAAAATGTGATTATTTTATCAAAAAGTCGTCCTTTTTTCATGAAAATTCAACGCCGTCAAAAATAGACCAAAATTGGTAACGTAGCCGCTAAGCTGGTTGAAATACATTTTTTTTGGCCTGCTTGAATATTGATCGGATATGTAAATCAAGCTTTGTGTTTGGAATGTGGCCGTAATAAAAAATGAAGAACTAAAAAAGGAAAGAGTTTGATGTTAATTTTATCATATGAACTTTAATCCCTTTAGTGTCGGTCCGGATTAAAAGGCTTAAGGCAATTCAAACGAGTCTCCAGAGTCTCGGCTTCGCTTGATCCACTATACTTCTAAAAGGATGAACTTTTGAATCTAATATTTTTACCACATATTCTGAAGGTAATTTTACAGGTTTGAACAGAGAGTTTTTTCCGGAAAATTTACTTCTCTTTTTTTATAATTAAAAATAAAGTCTGTTTGCAACAGAAATCGGTACACAGTAGTAAGAGTGTTGCTATAAATGTACAATGTAAAATAATTGCCTTCAGATTATATGATAAAAATATTAAGTTCAACCATTTATCTTTTTAGACGTATGTCTTATTAACGAAATAGTTGAATTAAAAAAAAAGGAATTTTCAAAAAGAAAAGGAATTTTCAAACAAAAAAATGTGATAGTTGATATTTTATAACCGAGGATCGTTTGAAGGCCCTTAATCCCTATTTCTCTTTTTTAAAGAATTCTTATTTTTTCTCTGTTTTCAACAAACTTCCTCTTTTTCTCGTTCTTCACTTTAATATGAACTGAATTAATAGATCCCCAATAGAAAATTCAACTATTTTTTATTAAAACATTTTTTTTCTTGTTTGAAAAGTCTACTTTTATATTTTTGAATTAGAATTAATGTCTTTTGGTTGAAAAATCTACTATGTAGTTAAATATTTTATTATTAAATCTGAAATGCAACTGTTTTGTTAAAAACATTTTTGATCAAAAATTTAACAATTTGCTTAAAAAGTTTTCTTTATTTAGTCAAAAATTCAACTATTGGAAGGAAAATTCGTAACTAAAAAAAATCATCTATGTTAAAATAAACAATCTTTTTGGTTGAAAAATAAACGTTTTTGTTCAATATTGAACTTTTTTTGTTGGGAAATTTATATTTTCTTTCTAAAGGATCATTACTGCAGTTGAAAACTCTTCTCAACTACTTTTGGCCTAAACCTTTTTTGTTATTGAAAAGTATTTTTGGATCAGAATTCATCTCGTTGGTTAAAAAATCTAATATTTGATTGAAATTTTAATTATTTTCTTTATAATGCAACTCTTTCCTTAAATATTGAACATTTTTGTTGAAAATTTATATTTTGTATTTTAAGGCTCTTTATTTAAATTTAAAACCCATGTCTTTGGTTAGAAAAATATCTACTTTGTTGAAAATTCGTTTTTTATTTGGCTTAGAATTAATTTGTATACAGAGAATAAAAATACATTGAGAAAAAAATTAGTTCCATTCAAATAAATTTATTTTTTAGATATCCATTTGCTTGAGTGAAAAAAACAATTATTAGAGTGAAATCTTGTATGTTTGATTCAAGGTGATATTTATTTATTTTCTTGATTTCAAGGCATTCACTTCTTTAAAGAACACGTATATCCCATTGGTTCTGTGGGCGATAAATGGTTACTTCAATCAAAAAAATTTTTTTTAGTATTAACAATTTTTTTCTCAGTGTACATATATTCTATTCTTAGTTAAAAATTTGTCTTTTTAATTAAAAATTCATCATCCCTAAAATGCATAACCCCTATTATCAAATTCTTCGACCTCTTTCTCTTTTTTTAAGAGTTCCTATTTTTCGCTTAAAATCGAACCGTATCAATAGATCCTGATGAGAAAATTACACTATTTTTGTTTTAACGTTTTTTCTGTTTATTGAAAAGTATAGTATTATATTTTTGGATCAAAATTCATCTCTTTTGGTTAAAACCCCTGCTATTTTGGATGAAAATTCAAATATTTTGTTGAATATTGAATACTTGGTGAAAAATTTATTTTATTTCTAAAGGATCTCTATTTCAGTTCACAGTTCATATTTTTGTTTCAAAATTGATCTTTTTTCTAGTAAAATCTTTTTTTTTTGGCTTAGAATTCATTTTTTTACTGAGAATATAACTTTGTATTCTGTTCTGGGTGAAAATTCATCTTTTTAATAGAAAATTCACATTTTTGGTTAATAATGCAACAGTTTTGTTAAAATTAATCTGTTTTATTTGAGGATTCAAATATTTTGTTGGAAATTTATCTTTTTTTTTGAAAATGTACTATTAGGTTTAAAATTCACCTTTTAGTTGAAAACCCATCTTCTTGGCTAAAATTAGTTTTATTTTGTTTGAAAATTAATGGATTGTTTTCAAACTTTGTCTTTTTCGGTAGAAAATTATACTTGTTGGTTGAAAAAAATGTTACTTTTTTGAAAAGTCGGTTTTTTTATTAAAGATGGATCATATAAGTTGGACATTTATCTACTTGGTTAAAAATTTATCTTTCTTGTTTTGGTAATTCGTATTGTTTTTGTTAAAAACTCAATTCTTTAAATGGAAAATATAGTTATTCCATTCTTGGTTCAAAATGTATCTCAGTTAAAAATTGAATATTATTTAGTTCAAAATAATTCTTTTTTTGTATATAATTTATCTAATTGGTGAAAAAGTTATGCAATTTAATGAAAATTCGTCTTTTTGGCAGAAAATTAATCTTCTTGGTTATTTTTTTTAAATTTTAATTATTATTTTTTAACCATTTACTTTTTGTTTGGTGATGCATAATTTCAGTTGAAAATTTTATTCATCTTTTTGGGTGAGAATAAAATTATTTTTTTGAAATATAATTTTTTTGTGAAAAAAATAAGTTATTGAATTTAAAATGTAAATATTCCCTTGTTTGTTGAAAACTGATCTTTTTTCAGGCAAAAATCACAACTATTTGCTTGATAATTCATGTAATTTGTCAAAATTAATTTTTTCGTCTTTTCAGTAGAAAATTAATCTTCGTGGTTAAAAATTCACAAAAAGTAGCCTTTTTGTATAAAACGCCAACTTTTTTTGGAAATTTAACTTTTCGCTTTAGGATTAAAATAGCTTGTTAAAAAGTAGCCTTTTTGGTTAAATTCATCTGTTTTTGATTTTTGATCAAAATAATTTCTGTTCGAAATATCATCTATTACATTTTTCGTTTAAAATTTATCTCTTTGGATCAAAAATTAATTTTTTAGCTGAAAATACAACAATTCCCTTAAAAAGTATTTTTTTAAAAGATTTATCATTTTATTTTAAAATTCAACAATTTTTATAAAAATTTAACTATTTTGTTTAAAAATCCTTGCTTCTTGGTTAAACAACATCTTTTTACCAGAAATTGAACTATTTCAGTTAAAAGATTCATTCCCCTATTAAAAACTCATCTCTTTGGTTAAAAATTTATTAAGTTTGTAGAAAGTTTATTCTGCTATGGTTGAAAATTAACTTTTTAGTTGAAAAAAAACTTTTTCGTCAAAAATTCCGTGAGTTTCATGAAAAATCTTCTTTTTCAAACGAAAATTAATTTTCTTGAATAATAATTCATTTTTTAGTTGGAAATTGAATAATTTAGCTAAAAATGATTCTTTTTTTGGTTTATAATTTAACAGTTTAGTGAAAAAGTTATGCAATTTTTTGAAAATTCTGCTTTTTGGCATAAAATTAATCTTCTTGGCTATAAATTTGTTTTGAATTAAATAACTTGGTTTAAAGTTAAACTACTTTTGTAACCATTTACTTTTTTTTTGGTAAATAAAATTTTTTTTTAAATTAATTTTTGGTGAAAAAATAATTTATTTAATTTAAAATGTAACTATTCCATTGTTTGTTGAAAAGGATTTTTTGCAGATGAAAATACAAACATTTAATTGATAATTCATGTATTTTGTTAAAAATTAATTTGTTTGTCTTTTCAGTAGAAAATAATTGTGGTTAAAGATTCACGTTTTTGATTAAAAAATTAACTATTTGGTTGGTTAAAAAGTCGCCTTTTTGGTTGAATTCAACTGTTTTCGATTTTTGATAAAAAAAAATTTCTGTTTGAAATATCATTTATTACATTTTTCGTTTAGAATTTATCTCTTTGGATCAAAAATTAATTTTTTCGTTGAAAATACAATAATTGCCTTAAAAATTATTTTTTAAAAAGATTTATCATTTTATTTTAAAATTCAACAGTTTTCATAAAAATTTCACTATTTTGTTTAAAAATCGTTGGTTTTTGGTTTAAAAAAATGTTTGAACTGCAAATTGAACTATTTCAGTTAAAAGATTCATTCCCTTATTAAAAATTTATCTCTTTGGTTGAAAATGTATCAATTTTTTTCAAAGTTAATTCTGCTATGGTTAAAAATTAAGTTTTTAGTTGAAAATTAAACTTTGTCGTCAAAAATTCCATGTGTTTGTTGAAAAATCGTCTTTTTCAGTAGAAAATTAATTTGCTTAGATGATAATTCAGGTTTTTAGTTTAAAATTATATTATTTAATTAAAACCTCAAATGTGAAAACCCTTTTCAGTGGCTAAGCATTAACTAAAAATATTTGTATATGTAAAATAATTAATTTAACTACTAATTAAGACACTATTTGTGTTCATAATTCAGGAGTTGTTACCGCTGATTTAAATGAATTTGTTGTGGTCTGATTGAATATCGCTTAGATTCGCCTTTTTGTTTGAATTCAACTGTTTTTGATTTTTGGTCAAAATAATTTATGTTTGAAATATCATCCATTAAATTTTTTATTTCGAATTTGGATCAAAACATAATTTTTCAGTTGAAAATGCAAAAAATGCCACAATTCCCTTAAAAAGTATTTTTTTCTAATTTATCATTTTAAAAGATTCATTCCCTTAGTAAAAATGCATCTCTTTGGTTAAAGATTTTTTTAGAAAGTTCATTCTGCTATGGTTGAAAATTATCTTTTTAGTTGAAAATTAAACTTTGTCGTCAAAAATTCCATGTGTTTGTTGAAAAATCGTCATTTTCAGTAGAAAATTAATTTTCTTGGAAGATAATTCAGGTTTTTAGTTTAAAATTAAATTATTTGATTAAAACCTCAAATGTGAAAACCCTTTTCAGTGAATAAACATTAACTAAAAATATTTGTATATGTAAAATAATTAATTTAACTACTAATTAAGACACTATTTGTGTTCATAATTCAGGAGTTGTTTCATCCACCGCTGATTTAAATGAATTTGTTGTGGTCTGCTTCAATATCGCTTAGATTTTTAAATCTACTTATACATTCGGAATGCAGTCGTAATGATAAAATTGAAGAAGGAAGAAAGAAAAGAGCTAAATGGTAATGTTATCGTATGAACTGTAACCCCTTCACTGTCGGTTTGGATTGAAAGGCTCTTTAATTTCGGTATCGAATAACTTTGTGGGCGTTAAGTAGGGTGTCCTAATAACCGTGATGTGCACTATTTCCGGCCTCTTCAAATTTATGGGCAGCCGAATCCAAGTAGTCCAACACTTTGCTTCTAGATTTATAGCTGGCGTCTCGTGCTTACTTTGCAATTCTATTTATCTTTCTCGCCAACGAAAATATTAGGAACGTTTAGTTTGAACAAAATTATTATAAAATTAATGGGGATATAAAGAAAACTTGAAATAAACTAAAGAAAAACATATTTACGGATTTATAAATGGTTCCAATTCCGTCCCGAAACGTGTGTTTTCTACAAAACGAGAAAATAAAAAAATTCTTTACTTCTTGGATCGTTTGTCGACTCATATTTTTCTTAGGCAATTGTTTGAATGCAAAATACGAATTTTAAAGTTTTATTCAAAAATCTTAGATTGTATAGAAGATATAATTGGAAAAAAATTTAGTTTAGGGATCAGAGCGGTTCGGTAATTCAATTTAGGTAAAAATGAGATTAAAAAAGGATTTTATTTATTATTAAAAACTTTTAATTCGCAGTATTTTTTTTAAGTAAGCTAGAAAGAAATATTTTGAAAATACACAAAAATTACTGAAAATACTGCTTTTTTGTTTTTGTTTCCTCAGACATTTGATTATGTTTCGAATCCATTTTTATTCAATGAAACATTTTTAATGATGAAAAAGATTACAGTGCAAAAAACATAAACTAAGAAAATAATAACAATATTTATAATTATTTAATACCAATTATTTTAAATATACATTTCTCAACAATAATTGTAATAAATATTCTTAAAGAATTAAAAATGAATCAAAAATGCCTATTCACTTATTTTGAACTAGATTGACTGAATTTTTAGAATTCATAAAGTTGTTTTGTAGAAAATGCATCTTTGGGCTTGAAAATTCAACAATTTGTTGAAAATTTGATTTTTTGTTTGAAAAGTCATCTCTTTTGGTTAAAATATAATCTTTCTTAGTTAAAAAAGCAACTGTTTGATTGAGGATTTAAATATTTTGTTGAAAATTAAGATTTTTGAATGAATTTAACTATTTTTAATTTTTTCACATATATATTTCGGTTTAAATATCAATTACATTCTTCGTTAAGAATTCATTTTTTTAGGTCGGAAATTCAACTTCTTGGTTAAAAGTTGAAAAAATTAATTTTGAAACAAAGAGTTGAATTTCCAATCCAAAAAGATAATTGTCAACCAAGAATGATAATTTTCTTTCAAAGTTCAATTTTTAATTTAAAATATCATCTCTTAACTAAAAAAGATAAATTTGGAACAAAAATTGTAATAGTTTTAATATTTCAACCTGAAAATATTTTACTTTTAAGTCGGGAAACAACCAAATTTTCTAACAAATTCTTGAATTTTCAAGCCAAAAAATTTAATTTTTAACAAAACAGTTAAACTCTTAAACCAAAAATATGAATTTTTAGTAAAAACTTAATTTTCAAAGGAATATTTGAATTTTCCATGAAGCTAGCTGAATTTTGTACCCATAATACGAATGATCAACAAAACAGAAAATTTGCAAAGATTTTTGTATTAAATCATAAGCAGCTCAATTCTTTAAAGAACAAATTTTCTGCCAAACAGTTAAACTTTTAACGCATAAATATGAATTTTCAATAAAAAGTTAATTTTCAACGGTAGTAATGCATTTTCAACTAAGAATAATATGATAACTCTTTTTAAAAAAGAATGAATTTGTAATAAATTTAAAATTTAAAATTAAATAAATAAAATAAAATAAAAAATTAATTAAATTTTTAAATAATTTAATAAATTATTATTCTTGGTTGACAATTATCCTGTTGGGTTGGAAATTCAACTCTTTTTTTCAAAATTAATTTTCTTGTTGACAGTTCGAGTTTTTCGTTAAAATAAAAACTCTTTTGTAAATAATTCGTTTTTCAGTTTTGCAAATTGATCTTTCAGGTTAAAAAATAATTTATTTTAAGAAGAAACAAGAAATTATTTTTTATTAATTATTAAGATATTATTATTAAGAAACAAAACAGGTACTTTTTAATGAAAAGGATGAATTTTCATCAACAAAAAAAGAATTTGCAAAGATTTTTGTGTTAAATCATTAGCATCTTAATTCTTTAAAGAACATATTTTCTGCCAAAAAGTTGAACTTTTAACGCGTAAATATTAATTTTCAATGAAAAGTTGATTTTCAACGGAAGTAATGTATTTTCAACTAACAATACTATAATGAATCTTTAAAAAGAAGAATGAATTTTTAAAAAATTAAAAATTAATTAAATAAACTAACATTAAAAATGAAATAAAATTGATTAAATTTTAAATTAATTTAATAAATTATTATTCTTGGTTGACAATTATCTTTTTGTGTTATAAATTCAACTCTTTGTTTCTAAAATAATTTTTTTGTTGTAAGTTCGAGTTTTGCATTAAAATATCAACTCTTTTGTAAATAATTCGTTTTTCGGTTTTACAAATTAATCTTTCAATTTAAGAAATAATTTTTTTAAAAAAATTCAACTTTATGTTCTAAATTCGCATAATTTTCTTGAAAGTTTAAATATTTGATTGTAAATGCAACTGTTTGGTAAAACATGAACTTTTTGTTAAATGAATCCAACTTTATTTTATGTAGAATTATAATTTTGTTTTGTTCAAAATATCAACTGCTAGATTTTTCATTGGGAATTCTTTTTTTGACTTTGAAAGTTTAACTACTTAATTAAAAATTGAAATACTTTGTTTACGTGTTTTTTTGGAGATTCATCATATTTTTTGTTAACATATCATTAGATTTCTAAATATTTTTATTCGAAATATTATAAATTTGAGGTGCTATAATTTGCATCTACGAAATTAGCAAATAATTCTTAACGAAAATATTTGAAATTGGTATCATCAGAAAGAACTTCTTTCTAAGTCTGTTTTTCATTGTCTTGAATTTCTGTTTTCTTGATTCTTAAAAAATTAATCGAAACCTTCTAGAAAAGAAGCCACAGGGTAAAATTGGGTCAAAATTTGGGATTTTAGGTTTTTCAGAGAATTTTTTTAATTTAAGGAGGAAAGGGGGAAAAGAGTAAAATGAAAATTAGGTATAAAAGACGGGCTGTGATTCCTCTTACTGAAAAGTTTCCAAAATATCTTACATTAAAAAATTACTGAAAACAGTATCCCAATTTATAGTATAGACTCTCGGACGTATTTTGAATAGAAACTGAAAGGCAGGAAATTATCTTTTCGTTGAAATTTAAATTTAAAGTAAGGCATTACAATATATGTTTAGAGCAAAAGAATTGGTATGTGTTATCTTCAGTGAGCATCCCGGGTTTCCTGAGGAAGTGGCGTTAGAGGACAAAAGAATTATTTTTCCTCAAGCTTCTTCTGTTACAATTTTCAAATCTAAACAATTTATCTGTCTATATGTTCGTTTTAACGACCAAGATATTTAAAAATATAAAATGTTTAATTTAGTAAAAGGAGATTCTCTTCGAGATCGAATGTTCGTCACAATCTGTTAGATGTCCATTAGAATACTCTATGTGTCTGCTTTAAACTAAACTCTTCATTAATTCTTATAATATTTCACGCTTTAAAAAATTGTTTGCATGTAAACACAGAAAAATATTTTTAAAAAATTAAAAAAGATTCACAATAAAATATAAAATTCTATTCGTTAATGCACATCTAGATGCGAAAACTATCTATTTGAACCATCATTGAAGACAATCGATCTAAAAGACAAAATTTCAGCATGGTCCAAAAAACGATATATTTTTTTTTTAATTAATTTTTAACCTCTGATAACAACAGAACTTTACCATAAAATAGAAAAGTTTAGTTTTTAATAAACATCTGCATAAAAAGGCCTTCCACTTTAGCCACCATCGAAGGCTATCGAACTTAAAGAAAAATATATCAGCATAGTGATCTAAAAACGAAAGTTAGTCATTTATTTTTTGTTTTTCAAAATTTGATAACAAAATATCAAAACATAGCACTTTTCGTTCTTTAATGCAGGTCTACATGTCAAAACGATCAATTTGATCCATCGCCGACGACAATCGATCTAATAGAAAAGATTCTAGCATAGAAATTGAAAAACAAAATTTATTCATTTTTTAAATGTTTTAATTATTGTTAATAAAAAGCTATATATATAATATAATATATAAAAGCTATATATAAAAGCTATAGTATGTCTAAAAATGAAATTTTTCGATTTTTCTTATTTTTCAACCTCTTATAACAAAAATTTATCACTGCAACTTAGAAAGTTTCATTTCCTAGAAAACATCTACATTTCAAGATAATCTTCGCGGAAAATCGAACTAAAAGGAAATATTCTAGCATAGTAATATAATAAACAGAAATTTAATAATTTTCGTAATTTTTTGACCATTGATAACAAAAAAAGCTAAACTATGAGAGAGCAAATTTTAGATTTCAATGCATATAATATATTTCAAATCCTTCAATTTGAGCCACCTTCGAAAAGAATCGAGCTCAAAGAAAAGATTCCAGCATAGTGGTCTATAAACGAAATTTCCAAATTTCTTTATGTCTTTCAACCTCTGATAAAAAAGAACATCACTACCATAAAATGTAATTTGAAAAAAAATGAATCTCTACAACAATAAACCTCCAATTTGAGCCATCTTCGAAGACGAAAGATCTAAAAGAAAAGATTCCAACTATTGGTAAAAAAAACGAAATTTCCTCATTAAAATTTTTTTTTACATCTTCGATTACTAAAGAGCATCAGTTTAACATAGCAAAATATATTATTTATTCACATATACACGCAAAAACTTGGAAAATGGACTGAAAGAAAAACTTTCAGCATCGTGGGCTAACATCCATTTTCCCGATGTTTCTCATTCCTTATCCAAAAAGATCTAAAAAAATTAGTTTTTTACCAACAAATACCAATCTTCAACCAAATAGGTGAGTTCCAAACTTAAATAATGCATCTACGACAAAAAAAATTTTCCACAAATTATTTCAACTTTTAAATAAGTAGTTAAATTTTTAACAGCAACGAAAGATAATTTTAAACGAATAATGCAGTAATTGATATTTTAACAAACAAATATTTAATGATAAATACAAAAAAGTTGTATTCATCTGAAGAAGACGGATGTTGAGTAGAAAGTTGAATTCTTAAGTTGATAATTTAAATTTTTACCTAAAAACATGAATTATCAAAACCAAAAAACGAACTTTCTACAAAACAGATGAATTTTTAACCAAAAACTAGAATTTTCAACAAAAAAGTTATTTTTGATACAAATAGTTGAATTATTAATGCAAAAACATGAATTGTCAACCAAGAAGAATAATTTTGTATCAACATTTAATTTTGAATTGAAACTATCAATTTTTAATCAAAAATGGAACATTTGCAATCAAATATTTAAATTTTCTACCAAGTCTGTAAAATGTTCAACCCGAAACTAGAATTTTTAAAAAAAGTTAATTTTGAAATAAATAGTTCAATTTCCAAAACAAAAAGATAAATTCGCCACCAGGAAGAATACTTTTCTATACAAATTAAATTTTTAATTAAAAATATCAGTTTCTAAACAAAAATTAAATATTTAAATATTCAGTTAAAAAAATCATCCACAGCAGAAGTCAATTTGCAACAAAGTATTTGAATTTTCTACGAAGGCAGTTAAATTTTTTACTAGAAAGTAGAATTTTTAACAAAAAAGTTACCTTTGTAACAAATAGTTGAATATCCAACAAAAAGTGATAAATTGTTAACTAAGAAGAATAATTTTGTATCAAAATTTAATTTTTAGTTAAAAATATTAATTTTTAAGAATAAAATAAATGGAACATTTAAATTTTCAGTTAAAAAAATTATTCTCAACAGAAGTCAATTGGCAACAAAGTATTTAATTTTTCTACAAAGTCACTTGAATTTTGAACCTGAAACTAGAATTTTCAACAAATAATTTAATTTTGAAACAAAGCGTTGAATTTCCAGCCCAAAAAGATAAATTGTCAACCAAGAAGAATAATTCTCTATCCAAATTAAATTTTTAATTAAAAATATCCGTTTCTAAACAAAAATTAAAGATTTAAATATTCAGTTAAAAAAATCATCCACAGCAGAAGTCAATTTGCAACAAAGTATTTGAATTTTCTACGAAGGC
>JAAAKG020062140.1:0-17782 GCA_010014905.2 Druon quercuslanigerum | reverse complement strand
TTTCCTCTCTTTCTTATCTTTCCCTGTTATACATTCATTTCTCACTCCCATCACCATTCCTCCCATTGTTCTGCCCTTTTTATTCTTCCTCTTTGCATTTTGAACTTGCGTAAAGGGTACCCCCCCCCCATTAACAATAGTGGAATGCACCCCTCCGGGAATTTTAAAATGAACTTGGGCTATCTTTTTGAGACTATTTAAAAAGAAGTTTGGCCATATGAGTAGCCACCACTCCCTCACCTATGTACATAAATGAGCTAAAAACCATCATTTGTACAATATATTTTTTTCCTTAAGAACTAGTGATGGTATCGCAAGTAAAAAATCAGGCATATACTCCTCCTAAAGAGAAATACGTGTACATTTTTTTGAGACAAGCAAGAAAAATGTATGGTTTTTATGAGGAATACAATAGATTAATGAAAAATTCAGCAAATGCAGAATATCTGGATCAAACAGCATAGTCCGTACTGTTATATTGAAAAATCATATCATATATGTATACATAAATGAGCAACAACTACGACTCTTTGATCGTACACACGTTGACTTGGATAAAAGTTTAATAACAACACTAGCTACACACTAGTAGACTGTAGCGCTACCAAACGGTGACTCTTGGAACTCATATTCCACAGTAAGGAAACATACAACGCACACAACACCATTTACCAGTCCCCCACTTATACCACCCGATTTTTCTGACTTTAGAGAAGGTCTTGGGAAAATGTTGACAGCCGTTTTCAGACAAAATAGTGGTGCTAAGTACATAGATATACTTATGTGTTATATTGGTTGTCATAATGTTTAAGTCCCTATCTAATTACAGCAAAGAAACGGCCAATCAGCGCGAGAGACACTTATTGTCTACGGTCTGTCTATACCCCCTCTACCTTACTTTTTAGTACCATGCCGTGGGTGATATCCTTAATGAGGTGTATTTGCAGCACGGCTTTTTTCACTCACAAGTGTTAATAACTTCGTGGATAATTAAAAGTAAGAATTATCTGCATTTCTGCTTTCGATAAGCAAAAACTATCGACAAATGCATGCAACAATTAATAAATATAAAATAAGATTGAGTAAGATAGAAGTAAGCATTTGCGTTTAAATAGAAAAAAAAGAAACAAAATTTTTTCTAAAATCACACATATATTTTAATAAATGCATCGAATACCGCATTGTTAAGAGAATCATATCAGAAAAAATTATTTTCAATATTTAAAAACTATTTGCAGGTCCCTATCTATTTTCAATTTCATACACACATCAGCTAGCGATAAATTTTGCTTATAATTTTCATGTATAAAGTCAGAAAAATATTCTCCATGTGAGTTTTATAAAATATGTCGTAGAATTTGAAATTTTCAAAGTTTTCGTAAAATATGTTTTGTTCAAGATAAATATTGGCTATTACTTTTATTACACTGAATTTATGATTTTAAAGAATTATATAACTTCGTCAATTTGTCTTTTGTAGCATTTTTCTTGCATTTTTAGAAATTTTTTAAAACTACTTTATCTCACTCAGCAATATTTTTAGTTTACAGTAGTGGCTTTCATTTATTATTTAATATGAAAATAGTAGCCGTGAAAGTTTTAAACGTAATTTAATATTTGAGTAAGATTATTGTCTACAATTTAAAAAAAAATTTTAATAATGATTTGATTGAGAACTTTTTGTAATGACTTTTTATTTTGCATATATCTTTTCGTTTTGAATATTAATAAATTCTTTTTTCTGATATGATTATCTTAGCAATGTGGCATTCGATGAATTAATTAAGATATATGTCTGATTTTAGAAACATGTTTATTTGTATTTTTCTATTTCAACGCAAATGCTCATTTTGCAAGTACAAAATGTTAATATCGACATATTTCATAAGTCTCACATGGAAAATTGTGTGTGTATGAAATTTAAAACGTATAGGCACCTGCAAATAGTTTTTAAATATTTCAGGAAATATATTTTAAAAAAAGATTGATTGTGTAGAAAACCAGATTTGCAATTTCTAAAATAGACTTGTGTTGTTTGCTTAATTGCGGTTCATTATTAGAAATCGTCATTTAAAAGAATGCTGCGTAGAATAATCTTGTAGAGACAACACGATTTGATTTCAGACAATTTTGGTTTCAAAGAGTGTCAAGTGTTTCAATGAGAATACCAATTAATTAAAGCAATATTAAAGGTCAGTACTTCTATCTAACTAGATTTTATTTTATATTTGTTAATTGTTGCATGCATTTGTCGATAGTTATTGCTGATCGAAAGCAGAAATGCAAATGATTCTTATTTTAATTATCCAGAAAGTTACTAACACTTGTCAGTGAAAAAAAGCTGTGTTGCAAATACAACGCATTAAGGATATCATTGACGAAAAGGTACTAAAAAGTAAGGTAGAGAGGCTATAGACAGACCGTAGACAATAAGTGTCCCTCGCGCTGATTGGCCGTTTTTTTTGCTTTAATTAGATAGGGACTTAGACAATATGGCAACCGAGATAACACATAAGTATATCTATGTACTTAGCACTTTCATGTGAAGACACCATAGAATAACAAAAAAACTTGATGTAAACTACGTGCTTTGCTAGTATCGCAGATGGCTTATATTATTATATTTTATATTATATTATTATATTTTCTTGTTGCTTTTCATAATTGTCAATAGTTTTAGTGATAAAAATGCCTAAAAACTGGATAAATGTACATTTCTTTCTAATATAATTAGGTGCTGGTGGAACATGGCCAGAACGTGTTAGAGAAGATCACGCTTTCATAAAATTTACGGACGGTCCTTCTTTTGAAGAAGCTATTGATTTTAAACGATTCTCCTCATATTATGTACCGGATTGGCTGCAACCAGAACACTGCAGAATACCTGTTGTTGACTTACCTGAGGTTTTTATACGACTAGACATACACACGCATTGGCATTTCGTAGTCCAAAGAGCGACACATACAAATTATCGTTATGAACCAAAGTTGGTGGAAATACATTACAAAGAAGGCCATTATTACTCAGCTGAAAATTTCAAGCAGCACAATTTACCTCCTCAGTCTTATCATTGGCTTAAAGATAGGATGCCACCGGTAAATCAGGTTTATGTAACTATCCCAAACAACCCTATCATCTATTTTGCGCCGCTAAATCATTATAATGAGGCAGAGAGAGAAGCTAGGGCTAGAAGGATGGTTGTAGAGATGAGCGATGTTTCCACAAAATCTCATTTCTCTGGTAAAAGATCTCACCCTGATTCTGAGACATATCAGCCAAATTTCAAACGAAGGCAAATATTATAGAAGGGCGGAAATCCCAATATCGCTTGAACATTCATAGGATATCTCCAGAAGTGTACGAAGTACAGAAGGCCAAAAGTGGCCTTAATTTATTTTTTTGTGAATGATGTCCTCAAAATATCTGAATGTATATTCTGGAAAATTATATTTATTTATGTATATTTAATTGTTGAAACGAATAAATATATCATTCATCAATATACAATAATTTTTTCGCGGTTTTTCTATGGGAGCGTGCATTAACTTTGAGGTAGTTTTAAGAGGTGGCGTTACTTTTAATATCGCATCGAGGCATATGGAATTAAAACGGAAAATGTTAATGTTGATATTT
Organism: Druon quercuslanigerum; assembly: GCA_010014905.2. Classification (NCBI taxonomy): domain Eukaryota; kingdom Metazoa; phylum Arthropoda; class Insecta; order Hymenoptera; family Cynipidae; genus Druon; species Druon quercuslanigerum. Next base: position 14,148 of record JAAAKG020062140.1, on the reverse strand, counting down.
TAACCAAAAATGATTTTTAAAATACAGTAAGATTCCACTTAAAATACCAATATTTATCAAATCAGTTGAAATATTAAAAATTTTAACCAAAGAGATAATTTTTTTCATTAGACGACAAATGCTCAACCGGTAGAATCTCGCTAAAGTAAGTTCAATGAGCCTTACTTTTTTAAGTTACTCTTAACTGATTATAAATGCATTAAAAATTAGAAAGTTTTAAACATTTTGTATTAAAAATTCGTCAAAAATAATAATTTTAACAATTTATTATTACTTTTATTAATAGTTTCTCTAATAAATACAAGAAAGTTGCGGTTTTTACTGAACTACTCAACATTTACTCTTTTTTGCTCACTGTCAGATTCAACATATTTAACTTTTTAAATAACTTATATTGGTTCTAACTACTTTCTTCTACGGTGATACAAGAAATTTGATTTTTTTCCACTTGGTACTTGGATTGAGCTAATTATTATTGAAATTTGGTTAATCTTATAGTGTAAATAACTGCTAGATATTTGCTGTTTTTTTTAAATCCAAAATAATAAATAAACATAAAAATGAATCATTTGTTAAATAATAGTCTATAATTAATTTAGTTTAGTAAACAGAATTACTAAAACAAATTTTAATTGTTTATAACTATCTTCTTGTAAGTAGGTGCTCATTTGAACTTTTTGTCCACTTTTTACTTGCAGAAAAACCGCAACTTTCTAACATTCAACAAAGAAAATATTATAAACAATAATACATTGCCTAAACAATAATTTTCTTTAACTTAGATTAATTACTACATCGCTGTAATTAAAATGTGTACGAGAAGTTGAAAGTATTATAAGAAGCCGCAAATATCTCTCATTAATAAGGAGAAGATAGCTGTAAATAATAATAACATTTTTTAAGAACTATTTCTACCCAATTAAATTAGATATTAACTAATTTCAGCTTAAAAGTAAAGAAAAAGTGGAAATTTTCACAAAACCCGCTATTTTCAGCATTACTCTACGAGAATCATATTCACAATAAAAATTAATTTGTTAATAAATTATAATCGTCACAATTAATTGCTATTTCACTCTGATTGAAAATTTAACACAAAGTGGAAAATTATTTGCAAACACATACGATTTTTTATCTCAATAGGGGAATCGATCTGACTAGAAACGTCATATTTGTACATGGCATATTTTTGAAAAAGTCGATCAAATAAAATATTTAATTACCAATACTCTGAAAACCTAATTTTTCTCTTATGATTTTTTTGGGACCCTATAAAACAGACAATTATAAATCAGAATTACAAAAAAGTATTTTTTTTCTTATGGAGAATACGTGCTAAACATCATGGAGCTTTAGCCACCTACAAACATAATTTTGTTTAAACAAAAATATCGATTTGAAAGAAAAAAATTGAATTCATTTTTATACCACCCTAATAAAAGTATATTAGGGTTGTCCAAAATAGCACACATTAGACTGCTATGTTTATTAAGTGGTTTTATTCTTGCAGAATTTAATTTAATTTGAAATTTTTCTAACTTATAATTGTAAAGAAAAATACCTTACGAATAAATAATTTTTTTTTTAAAGATAAATTTGCAATATAAAAAAAACATAATTTCTTTGACTGAAGCCAATAATATGTTGTTTTTTTTAAATTTAAAGAATTTTTTCTTGAATCAGAAATTTTTATTTATGAAATCAGAATTTTTGATATTTCACAGTTGAACGATATGTAATTTTGAGAATTTAATTTGGAAAGATCTAAAAGCTTACATTTTATATCTGTTTCTTATTAAGCCATTAAGTCAAACATTTCTAAATTAAAAACTGTGTATGCAGAAATTTGAAGAGTTATAAATTTAAGAGAATTTGAATTTAAGTAAATAACAAGCTACAACCTCTAGACGAAAAAATAAGAATTATTATTCACTAACTTCATCTACTCAACCTTACGGTCTCCTTTGTTGAAAATAATAATTTTGAAATTTAGGTGTAAAACCATATTACTTTCGCGAAGAATTGGTCTTGATAAAGATGAAACTGCAAACTAATGTTTTTAAAAAGTCTATTTTTCAAGATTATTGATATATAAAAAAAACATGACGACAAATTCTCATAAAAGTTTAGTTTTTCAATTTATATAGAAAATTATTTTTAATGCTAAATAAAAATGTTGAATACAACTTATGTTTTGGGTTTATTTTTTTTTCGGTAATATGATTTTCCTAGGTTTCTTGAGAAAATAAAAATATATATTTATTTTAATATTTAAAAATACATCCAGAAGATTTCTTATAGAGCTTTTTTTTATTTGAAAGGATTGTACAAAAACTTAAAAAAAACTTTAGTTCAACTTGAAAGATAATTCGAAGTTTGGGAAGTTTAAACGAAAAATATTTTCTGAATTATCGGAAATCTTCTAAAGTTTTATAATATGGTTAATCTCTTCCTAACTTCCATAATTTTCTAAATATCTCTTAAACGGACTGTAACGATTCCTGCCAGATCCTTCAAGTATTTCAGATTCTTTCTGGACAATTTTTGAAATTTTTGAAATTTTTTAAAAGTCTTTTATATATCTTAACAAAATATTTGTATTATTATCTTAAACTTTTGCAAGTACCTTAAAGAAATTCTTAATTTCTGTTCGAAATTTTTACCCAAATCTATAGTTCGTTTTCACATGTATTAAATCTTTCGAAGTTTACATTATTTAAAAAATTTTTGGGAAAACTTTGAAAATGTTTTTCCAGATTCTTTTTTTAATATTCAAAAAAACTTTTGATTTTTCTTGGAATAATACCTTAAAATTAATGTCACAAACAAGCAAGTACAAAACCTGTTTTGCACAAATCACTCCACAAAAAACAAGATTGTGATATATAGCGCTTCTGCCTAGGAGATCAGGGTTTTCGTGGAGGCCAGTAAGTTGTGCATGCTTTAAATGAAGCTTGGCGCATTTTGAAATTTTTATATTTCAAATATTTTAGGGTTTTCAAAAAAATAATATGCCTTTTTCAAGAGATTTGAAACATGTACAAGGAATTTCGAAGCATTTTAAAGAGTTTCAAAGTTTTCAAATATTTTTAAAAATCCCAAGGAATTTTTAACTGATTTAAAACATTTAAAGAAGTTAAAAAAATTATAAGGATTTTTGGGTATTTTATTGAATTGCATGGAGTTTCGGGAGTTTGAACAAGTTACAAGGGATTTGAGACACATTGAAAATATTTTTAGCTGCATATTTTAAAAGATTGCTAAGAATTTTTCAACGATTTCAAAAACATAACAGAATTTAGAATAACTTGAAATATTGTAGGGTACATTAAAAGATTTTAAGGAATATTTATGATATTTTTAAAGTGTGAAGAGATTTCCAAGGACTTTAGTGATAATAAGGTATTTGGAAAAATTAGCATGTTCTTTTTACGAATGCCTTTAGATTTTGTAAAATATAGAACGATTTCACATTATATACAATACTTGACACTATATACATGCTATATATAATACTTCCGCCTGGGGAAAATGATATGAAAAATAAAAAAAAAATTAATTAAAACGAGGATAGGGGTTTTTAAAACAAATTTAAAGGAATGATGAATAAGACTTGATTGGCCAATCAGTTGCGTCCTGTCTCCATGGTGGGGCGCTCTGGCCAATCGCAGGCACCGTAAAGAGTATACATAAAAACAACATAACCTGATACCTCAGTTTCAGGTCAGCCCTGAAGAATTGAACTACAATGTTCACGAAACATCGGCAAAATTCGTAGTTTTGTGCACGATTGAAACCCAAAATATCTACTTTATCAGAATGAATCATCGTAAAAGTATTAAATCTATTTTTAAATTTAAAAGAATATTAGTTTTCAAGTGAACTGTTGCCCGCTGAAACTTCATGAAAGTCTGTGTCCGACTATCATATTTTGCTTTTCTTTTTTAATTTATTTTGCGTTAATAATTATGACTTCTTCTCAGTCCGCTCTCGACCGTCGCTTCATTACTGGCAAAGAAGTTTTTCTGACCACAATCGGAACGTACCACTGGTGTCGCGCCGAACCAAGAATTCCAGACCGGTTTCTAACTAACAGATTTGAAATCAGTACAAAAATCTAGTTCCAATGAAAAAAACGTCCTGATACATTGATTTGTTTCTGTGATATTAAAATTGAGTGCAATTTAAACACGTGAATTTAATTTCAGCCTCTGGCATGCAATAGCGCCTTTCCCACTTCGCATTTTTTGACTGCGTCTATCCTGTTCTGTAAACCTTTTTTTTTATTTAACATGTAACATGTTTTTGTTTCATGTGAAAATAAATTTATTTTAATTTTTATTTTATGTTAGATTATGACAGGAAAAGCACACATTGCAAGTTTGAAAATTTAAAGAGATTTATGCACAAAAAAGTTTCTTAGAAAGAAAATATACAATATTTATTTTAAAAATATATTATCATAACCGTAATGATTTCAAGTTAAACTAAGAAAATCCCACTGCAATCATTTTTTTAGAGGAGAAGAAAGACAGTCATATAGAACACATAAACACCTACGATTCATGCAGACACGCATAATAAGCATCTAAGTTAGTAAATATTGAACATGACTTTTACCTTCAGAGTTCAGAAAATTCAGAAACTGAATTTTTATTTTCTATTATTGAGTGACATTCTATTAATTTTATTCGGAAATTAATGGAAACACAGATTCATTTTACTTTTAAATATGTACTTAGGTCATCGGTCAGGTGTGACTATTTAGATTTGCTAAAGTTCATTCAAATTTAAGCAAATTATTCTTGGAGTAACTTTTAACGATAAATCAAAATGGTGACCTTCAATTTGACCTTGAAGTTCTCTTGCAAGATAGCTTCAAGGTCAATTTTGTGTTGTTCAATGGGAACCCCTATATTGGACATAGGCCATCAAAAGATTGGGAAATTTTACGTTTATATTGGTACTCAGGCCTACTTCATTGTTCCTGGGTAAAGCTGAACGCAAATAACAAAAAGTTAACCTTCATATTACCTTGAAGGTCAAGCTTAGGGTAAAATTAAACGTCAAAATTGAATTTTTCGTTTAAAGTTACTCGAAGAATGACCACCTTGACCCATTTGTATAATGTTTTATGTGGACAGTTATTTAGGTGTTTCCAGACTTTTTGGATACCTTGTATATCAGGGTGAGCTTAATTTACTTATAAAATGTATGAAAAAATGAATCTTGACAGTCTCTAATTTTTTATACATGCAGACCTAAATGGCTAAAGAATAAATGGAAGTAACAATGTGGTATTAAAATACATAAAAATTAAAAATTGATGAATCTCCTTGTTCGATTTGAATTTTATTTTTATATATAAAAAATTAAAAATTGATGAATCTTCTTGTGCGATTTGAATTTTATCTTTCTTCAATTTCACGCATAATATAACTTGAAAACAATTTTGGTATTATATTGCAGAAAAAGAGACGGCTGCGTAATGGGCTATTTTTCAATTAAAACAAGGCGGATTTTAATCAACAATTGGAATCGCTGATAATGGATTAATCATTTTCTTTTCACGATTTTCTGTCCTAAATTTAATACAGACAGAAATAAAATGAAAAGATTTTTCTCCTATTTTCAATTTTTAATAATCTACAATTTTTCATTATCAATTAGAAAAAGTGATGACTATAAGAACTCATTTTTAATATATTTTACGCTTGCAGAATAGATGCAATCCTTTTGTTTGAGTTCCCTGTTCGTAGTTTAAGCAAAAAGACTACTACGGCTTGTGTAACGGTCCGAGTCTGTCTGTCTCGCATTGATGTCATCATTTCTCGTGATTCAATAACATTATCCCAGGTTAAACCAGTGAAGGCTAAAATGGCAATACATAATTCTATATTTGTACCGACTGTACTATACGGCCGCGAGACATGGACCTATCAAGAAAAAGATAAGAGTAAAATTAACGCGAATGACATGGGATTCTTGCGCATAATACGCGGGAAAACTCTTATGGACAAAGTGAGCAACGAGATGATTCTTAAGGAATGTGGCACGGAAGAGGCGCTTGTTGACACATGGGAAAGAAATCGATTAAGATGGTTCGGGCATGTTGAGAGTATATCAAGTACATCAAGGTAAAGTAAATGGCAGCGTGCCCAGAGGCACACCGCGGAAAGAATAGTTAGAATGTGTGAATGAGACCCTAGTTAAAAGGGACATAAGAAGCCATAGAAACGCGAGAGCCTGCATGAAAAAATGCAGGGATGTTAAAGAATCTAGAGAAGTTTGCCAGGACAGAAAAGTATGTCGGAAAATAGTTAAGAAGAAGAGTGTCAGCAGAGTTAACGACGCCTGAAACAAAAGACCTTGGATACTAATGGACCCAAGTGGGGAACCTCACATGACGACTTTGTGAGGATCTTCACTTGAGGTGATTGCTAGAGAGATTGATGAGCAATCTGGGTTGGAGCAGTTTCGCGGAATAAACGTGTTATCTAAATAAATAACACGAGACTTCTAGATCAATCTAAAAACTCTATAACCCCTTCCTCACACTACTCCCTTCCCCACCGAGTGAGTCACACCTACCTCGAAAGAAAAACAGCATAATGGTGTAATGATAATAATAACATATTTTTGATTGGATGATTTAACGGTTTTTTGCTAAAAATTCGTCATGTTGTCATGAAAATTCGATCATTTACTTTTTTTAAATCAACTATTTGGTACAAAATGCGTTTTTTCTTGTATTTTTATTTTTCTAAATTAAAAGTTCAACTATTCCATTTTTTGCTAAACATATACCTTTCTTAGTTTAAAAATCCAATGATACTAGCATTAATTGTGATATCAAATTCAGGTAGGCACATTTGAACACTTTCTCTGGAAATCAGTTTTTTATTGTAATTGTTGATTTATTATTAGGAACATTGGCTACTTGGCTCTCCATGAACACAAAAAAAAGTCAGTATAAACGTAAAAAAATTTACCTTAAGGCTACGTTACTTTTGGGGAAGGGGGGGGGCGTCATAACCAAATGAACGATTGGCACATATGGGGGGGGGGCAATAGTTATCAAAATTTGTAAGGTAGGGTGTGGATGATCCCTAATTGCTCTTCAAGAAAAATAGACCAATCTTCGAATTTTCATTTTCAGCTTATAATTTTAAATTATTGATACCTATTATGTATACGATAACGGGGAAAACAATATTAAAAGATATAGAAATTTTTTTTAATTTTTGTATTAGATGCCTGTACTATAGAATTTATAACAAGCATGTTGTAATCGTTAGTACTTCTGATTTTTCAGTTGGTAGTAAATCTAATAGATGCAGAAAATTTTTTCAATGTCAGATCCAACATCTCCCACCTCAGACTAAATTTGTTTTAGAGGAAAAATAAAGCATTGTAATGTGCTAGATAAGCAAGGCACAAGTTGTAATGTATGCAGAAGTCTTTTATCACACCACTGCTCACACATAATTCTTGAAAAATCAGTCGTTAGTTCTCCACACATTTGTGCACATTGAAAAAATGAATCTTCTCATCATAATTCTATTTCTAATATATGTGTGCGTTGACCATATTCGACGTGAGTGTAATATAAAAAATTGGATTCGGGACTGTTATCAATAGATAAGGCCTTACAATCTGGATGTTAAAATTCAAAATCCTGGATTCTTAAAGCCTAAAATACGTGGATTGCTTTGCTAAATTTTAAAATTAAAAAACGTAAACTGTAATGTTTTGTGATTCGATTATCGAAACTAAATATTAAAGAACTTTAAACTTTAAAGACATAGCTTTTAAATGCTTCAAGGTCTCAAAACTCAGAGAATCTCAAAACGAGGGGCAATTAAAATATGCCATCAAGAATTAATCATTTGTTATTTAAAAATGTTTGTATTTCCATAAGGTGAATAAAATTGTATTTCAAGAATTTAGAATTGTAGTTTTGGAAGAGCTAAAGTTGTATAAGAAATTTTGTTGATTCATGGCTATCTCTACAGGCTACAATTTATTATGGATTATAAGAAATTATTAAATCAGGAGCATCCTTCATATTGTGCCGAATTGATTACTAAACGGCCGCAGGGAATATGGGCTTAAATGCCAAATTCCGAGATGAAATATTTTCCTAAAATAATTTTTTTAACCAAACTGATGTTTTTTTAGATGATTATGGTCCAACTTGATTTAGAAGAGTGTCAAAATCCATGTTTTTTTTCTTTTCATCAAATAATTTCATATTTTTGCGTAATTTTTTTATCATATAATAGTGCCATTTAAGAGGCCCAAATTATTTTTTTTAATAATAATTTTGAACAAAGTATTGCAAATCTTTGTGTATCCATATTTTAGTTTTTGTGAACGCATCTCACCATTTATAAAGTGGTTTCTCGAATGTGGTAGCTGCTCTTATTATGTTTTTGTAGCAGTTTAATAAAATTGAGTAATAGTTTGAAACTACTTTATCGTTTTTTTTCAATTAATTGAAAAATTTAAAAATACGAAGAATTTTCATATATGGATGTTTGTTCCACGGTTCGTTATAATCTAAAAGTACCTCGAACATCCGTTTACAGTGTGGCCCGTTAAATATTTTTCCAATTTTGATAGTAATATTTTTATAATTTTTAATTAAAAATTATCAATGTTTAATTATATCAATTACAGAATTTCTAGTATATCATGGATAAATATAAGGTTTCTACTGATACTAGAAGATTATTCTGTGGTCTTATATTTATTAAAATTTTTTTTTGTATACATCAATAAAATAAGAATGTTAAATTTTTGACATTTGCTATGAGTAGTCACCATGCTCTCAGTGTAAATAAATTTTAAGGCAGAAAATCTGTATTTACTTCATCATAGAAGAAGCTTTGTAATGATGAAATGTTTGAAAAATTCTCAAATCTTTTAATGAAACGTTTCTTAATTTAAAATTTTTTTAACATAAATGTTCTAATCAATTGTCCGCATGTGTGTGTTAAGTCTTAGTTTATTTAATTGAAAACTCATTCCTAACTAAAATTATCTTAGCATAAAGCTGAAAAAGGTATAGGGTACGACTGAATTTCCCCCTATCATTTCCAGTTTGAAAAATTACTATTTTAAATACAACACTCAATTTTTTTATTTGTCATTGTATTGTAACATTGTGTTGTATCATTCTTCAGTTTCGTATTTTTAGTAAATTTCTAGTCTTTGTTAATTAAAATGGAAACTTTAGTCTCTCTATTATTTTAAAAATCATAAATGCTTCTTCTATGAGGAAGCAAATACATTTGCTAGCAGGGAGCAAAGTGCTCGTGAAATCAGCACTATATAAGCATAACTAAAAATAAAGTGGAAACACTTGATATCAAATTCACATCTAGTTTATTATGTTTCCTATGGGTTTAATTGAAGCTCCTGTTTCAATTTCAAATTTCTGATTTCACATAAAGAATTTAGATCTCGATTTCTGTTGAATTCACTAAAATTTACTTAAATGATATGGAATTTTTTTGAAGTTCTCATGAATGTATGGAAAACACATGTGTAATATTATTTTATGAATGAAAAATTGACTTTGATGAATAATACATTTATAACTACCAATTCCATGTGCGAACATCATGGAACCAAAAAAAAACTTGATGTGAACTGATTTGCTAGTATAGATAGGCGGGTTATCTTATGGTTTTTTCTTTGTTGCTTTTTGCAACTATTTAATGACAAAAGTGGATAAAAACTGGATAAATGTCAATTTTTTTCTAACAAAATTAGGTGCTGGTGGTACATGGCTAACAAGTCTTAAAGAAAATCGCTGTTTCATAAGATTTACGGATGTGCATTCTTTTGAAGCAATTATTGATCCTAGAAAATTCTCTCCATATCAAGTACCCGATTGGCTACAAGCAGTAATGTTCAGAATACCTGTTGTTCACTTTCCTGAGGTTTTTATTCGACTGGACGAATACACGCATTTGCATTCTGTAGTCCGCAGAGGGACTGTAAATTATCTTTATCAACCAAAAATGGTAGAAATACATTACAAAAAAGGCCATTATTATTCAGCTGAAGATCTAAAGCCATACCATTTTCCTTCTGAGCGTTATTGTGGGCACAAAGGTAAGATGCCACCAGTAAATCTTGTTTTTGTAACTATGCCAAACAACCCTACTATCTATTTTGCGCCGTTAAAACATTACAATGAGGCAGAGAGAGAAGCTAGAGCTAGAGGGATGTATATAGAGATGAGCGATGTTTCCACGACATCTCATTTCTCTGCTAAAAGATCTCACCCTGATTCTGAGATATATCAGCCAAATTTCAAACGAAGGCAAATATTATAGAAAGGCGGAAATCCCAATATCGCTTGAACATTCGAAGGATATCTGCAGAAGTGTACGAGTAATGGCCTTACTTTATTTTGTCGCCAATGATGTTCTCAAGAAATCTGAATGTATATTATTGCAAAGTATATTAAATGATGTATATTTTATTGTTATAATGAATAAATATGTCATTAAATCACACAGAATAAGTTTTTGGGTGATTTTCTATGGGAGCGTGCATTAATTTTGAGATGGCTTTAAGTGTACTATATCGGATCAAGATGGAATAAAGTAGTGGCTAGCGATAGACAATACTTTTAACGATTAACTGGTAACCACTTTTTGAAAATAAACCCGCAATTTTACTACAAAATTCTTCAGAATTAATGCACGCTCCCATACAAAATATGACATCGAATTATCCGGCATAAAAATAGTAAGCATGCGATCTTATGTCGGTTCCATCCTTTTCACCTCAACCATATACGATGAGCGAATTTTTCTACAGAGTATGAAGAATTCGATAAAATTCATAAAAATTTAAGGTAATTGAAAGCAATTTAGAAATACTAAAAACATGGTTGCATTCAGTAAGTTTGAAATATGTTTAGAAGATTTCGAATTACTTTTGTAATATTGCAGGTTTCACCTGCAAATTACCTTGTGTGTTTTTTTTATTTATCTATTTGTAAACAAATCCTCCCCTCTTGGAGGAAATATCCGTTAAAAATTGTTCATTGAGGCTCGAACGAGGGCCAACTTATCTTATTTCTTTTTGATATTTTCTTTATTTTTCTGGAATTTTTTATATTTATATTTTGGTAAAACACACTCTCATAGGCTTTTCATAGGGAGAAAGAGTAAGAGTCACTCTAATTAACTATTTTGGGGGTTTTATTTTATTTTTTTGATGATATTCGCCGAGTTTCGAGTACGAGAGGGGGATGGACGAGAGAGTGATTCTTCCCTGGAGCAACATTCTTCGTCAAGGATCAGCGCAACGAAGGACGAGGGAGTAAGGCGGGTTGAAGTCACCGGGAGTGGAATGTGGATGAGATTCCCGCATTTCAAATCATGTACCTGTGGTGATTCAAATTTCAGCACCGAGGATTTGTCGCAGTACAACCATCACCATCTCTTGGGCATCAGGGTCCCGAAATCTCCCTCCAAACGCCATGACACTGCGACAACGCAGAAGACACATCTCGTCCCCCTGCGCAGAAGGGGAGAGATTGGGTAGCCTGCGTGTTCCCAAGACGAGAGAACTCCGTGTCTTTTGTCGTTCGAGCCTCGTCCGAACAGTAGTTTATGTTTGTGTGTCGAAGATTTTGTGCGTTTGGGAAGATTCTTTCCTTATTTTTTTTGATCTTGGATTTGGAGTACGCTGCTCTTCCCCTGTGACGACGGTGTGCTGAGATAGCCCAGGAGTTTAATAAAGGTGGGCGGCTTTGTTTAATTGATAATCGATAATGTTTGATTTAGAAGTGGCGGGACTGTTTGCTCCGCAATTTTGTTAGTACTGTTGTTACTTTAAAGTTAATTGAATACTAAATTTAAGGGTTAGCTGACCGTTGTAAATTAAGGGCAACAACCTTATTTTTCTTTCTCCTTCTGAAACCTTAGAGTGGTTTTCGGTTTCTTTTTATTGTAAAAATTTGACTAAAATAAATTTTATAATGTTTCTTTTACTTCATATGAATTATAACCGGTGTTTCCATTATTTATAGACCTCTCAGATCTATCTTCCGTGAGAAGGAATTTTATAGATATTCACGCCACTCTCCGGGAATGGTTGGCTACGCGGGTGTGTTATTTGTTTGTGTTTGATTTAAGCAGTAGATCATCCGCTTCTCTTTCTTCCAGGGCGGCAAAATGAATTTTGCCTGGCGCCATGTTTAAATAAATATAAGGTCCTGGTAAAAATGGTTAAACAAAATTTGATTTGATTAAATTTAATTCAATAAAATGAAAAAATGAATGAGAAAATGAAATGAAAAAGAAATAAGAATCTTCGTTTTACTTTAAATCGATTTGATGAAAAGTTTAAGAATTAAAACACTACGATATTTCTCACTTCTTGTTAATAGATTCTTTAAAATGGTTGGGTATTAATAAAAATAACATTAGGTCCTAATATTCTATAAAATCATCGAAATTGGATGAAAATTAGTTAAAGTACCTTGAAATATTTTCTGAATCTAATAGTTATTTTTTTAAAAAGAATCGATATTATCAACAGAGAATAACAGAAATTCTTAATGTCTTTTCGCACTAGATGAAGCTATAAATTAAATATTTTTAAAATTAAATTAAGTTTTTAAAATATCTTTCCTTTCAGTCCTAAGAGAATAAATTTTTTTTTCATAAGAATTTTTATTTAAAAAATGTTTAATTCATAGCTTTATCTGGTCTGGAAAGACGCTAGGAATTTATATTATTCTGTGATGATAATACAGATTCTTTGAAAAATTGAAATTGTTACACCTAGACAAATAATGCGTGTTTGTGTGCGACAGGATTCTTCTTTTGATCTCTCTAGTAGTTTAAGGGAAAAGCAACCTACTGGCAATAGGAAATTTTGTGGTTCTATTCCCAGCGGAACGAATAAGATCTTTTTCAGAAGAAATTTAATTTAAAATATTTTTGGTTAATATATCCAGAGAAAATTTGTGTAAAAGTTAGGAAAAAAGTTATTATTCTGATTGTTTCAAAACAAGATAATTATTTCTCAATCAAACATTGCAAAAACAGTAAAACTCGGGACTGTCTTTTTTTAAATTTTTTATTATACAACTAAAATTATAGTAGAAAAATTATTAAGAAAATAATCTGGTAAAACTGCATCAAAACGGCGATCGGAAAGGTCATTTTTCACGTATTTCTCTTTATTTTGTAGATTTTTTTCGGACACACTTTTTGCATATTTGATAAAGAATTAGAATATTCCGTAAAATGTGAAAATTTTGAATATAATGCTAAAATTGTAACTCTAGGGGTCAGAATAAGCTTGTTCTTGGGTTATAAATTACTTCAATAAAAATATGTGCATATTTAAATATTTTTTATTTTGAAATTCCAATGAATGGAAAACATTTTGCTTTTGAACTAGAAGAACTTTTTACATTACATAATTTTTTCAATAACATGTATATTTCTACGGCAGCGAAAAGGAAATCCTCGGAAATAAATATATTTTTGTCGATCCAACCGTATTTAAATTAAACTTACATATATATATATATATATATATATATATGTATATTAAAAATCATTTTGAAGTATCCATAATTTTAGTCATGTTTTTTATACGCTGGTATCATTAATATTGCGCTGTGCTTACGTACAAATTTTCGTTTTGAAAAATTTACATGAAAGCAATTTATGAAGACTTCAGATATTTCGAATAAAAATTTCAACCAGAAAGTTAATCTTTAACCAAAAACTTAAATTTAAAAAAAAATTTAATGTAAATCAAAATAAGCTAAAATCATTCAGATAAAAGTAACTTTTAACCAGATGGTTATAGCCTAAACCAAAAAAGTTTAATTTTCAACTAAATAATTACATTCTTGAACAACAACAAATTAAATTTTTACAAAAAAGACGAATTTTCTACTAAGTATTTATTTACTAACAAGATTAATCATATACTAAAAGACAAATTCTCAACGCAAAATGCAGCAGCTATTTCTTAAAATAAGACTTTAAATTCAAATAAAAAAACACTTGAGTTCATCTAATCACAGCACCACAAAAAAAAAGTGGTCTGTCCCAGAAGCGAGACCAGTGTACTCTTATGTTTTCGGGGTCGCTGAAT
>JAAAKG020062129.1:0-17783 GCA_010014905.2 Druon quercuslanigerum | reverse complement strand
CCCAGAACCTTCAGATTTCCGGTCTGATGCTCTTACCAATTCAGCTACGGAGAGAATCAGACCGGAAATCTGAAGGTTCTGGGTTCGGATCTCAGCGGAGATAGAGACATTTTTTCACAATCTTAAGATTTATTAATATTTTAATAATATTGATATATACCAGTAGACAAAAAAATTAACATCTAAAATTAATAATAAAATATTTCCTGGTCAATAAACCTAAGATCGACAATAAAAAATAAATGTTTAAATCAAAAAGACAAATTTGTAAAGAAAAATTTAATTTTTAATAAACCAGTGTAACAGTTTCATTTTGTTCGAAAATAATAGCATTTTTAACAAAGAAGTGATATTTTCAACGAAGAATTTGAATTTTTACGGTAAAAAGATGAATTTTCTACAAAAGAGTTTAAACTTTAACTCGAAATTATGAATTAAAAAAAAATTTAAACAAATACTTAAAATTTCGACTAAAATGATGAAGTTTTAACAACAAAAGAATGAACTTTAACTACAAACAGTTGCATTTTCAAACAAATAACGAAATCCCTGCGATAAAAGGACAAATTTTTAGAAGACATGTGAATTTTCAACTAAGAAATTTTCTATCAAAAAAGATTGATTTTCATTAAAAAAAACTATTTTTTATTACAAAAAAGATGCATTTTCATGAAATAAGTTAAATTTTTGGAAAAAAAATACTTTTTGATAAAATAGTTAAATTTTATACAGAAGATTTAAAATTTTAATAAAACATTAGACTTTTTAACCACATGATTGAATTTTTAACCTGCAAAAATGAATTTTCAAAGAAAAAGAAAAACTTTGATTGTATAACAAAATAATTGAACTTCCAAGAAAATAGTTGAATTGCAACTAAAATGATGAAGTTTCAACAACAAAAAAATAATTTTTAACCAACTAGTTTAACCAAGCAGTTAAATTTTCAGTTCTAAAAGGAATATTTCTAAACGAAAAATGTAACAGTTGACATATCAGATAGAAAATACAATTTCGAATAAAAAAAAGTTAAATTTTACGAGGAAATGGGAATTTTTATAAAAAGCGAAATAGTTTGATCTTCAAAAAAAAAGATTCAGTTTTATCTATACAGTTGAATTTTGAAAAAAAACGCTCAAATTTCAGCGAAAATAAATAAATTTTTAAACCAAAAAGGAAAAAATATAAAGAAAAAATTGATTTTTAATAAACCAGTATGATAGTTTTATTTTGTACGAAAATAATAGAATTTTTAACCTAAAAGTGATATTTTCAACGAAGAATTTGAATTTTTACGGTAAAAAGATTAATTTTCTGCAAAATGGTTTAATCTTGAACTCGAAATTATGAATTTAAAAAAAGCATAAATTATAAAACAAATATTTAAATTTTCGACTAAAATAATTAAGTTTCAACAACAAAAAAATGAACTTTCACTACAAACAGTTGCATTTTCAAACAAATAGTGGAATCCTCACGATAAAAAGAGACATTTTTAGAAGAGACAGGTGAATTTTCAACCAACAACTTTTGTATCAAAAAAGATGAATTTTCATTTTAAAAAAACTAGTTTTTATTACAGAAAATATAAATTTTTAAGAAATAAGTTAAATTTTTGGAAAAAATATTTTTTGATAAAATAGTTGAACTTTATACAAAACATTTAAAATTTTAACAAAACAATTAGACTTTGTGACCGCATGATTGAATTTTTAACGTACAAAAATTAATTTGCAATGAAAAATAAAAAATTTTGAATGTATAACAAAATAATTAAATTTCCAACCAAATAGTGGAATTTCAGCTATAATGATGAAGTTTCAACAACAAAAAATTAATTTTTAACCAAGTAGTTAAATTTTCGGTTGCAAAGGGTTATTTCTCATCGAAAAATGTAACAGTTTTGATATATCAGGTAGAAAATTCAATTTCGATTAAAAAACAGTTAAATTTTACCAGGAAAGAAAAGAAAATTTACTTTTTTATGAAAAGAAAAATAGTTGGATCTTCAACAATAAAGATTAATTTTTGCATTTTGAACTAAAAAAGGTCAAATTTCTGTACAAATAAATAAATTTTTAAACCAAAAAGTCAAATTTGTAAAGAAAAAATTAATTTTAAGTGACTAGTACAACAGTTTCATTTTGTATGAAAACAATAGAATTTTTAACCAAAAAGAGATATTTTCAACGAAAAATTTGAATTTTTACTCTAAAAAGATGAGTTTTCTACAACATGGTTTAATCTTTGACTGGAAGTTAAAAATTAAAAAAAAAAATAATTTCAAAACAAATAGTTAACTTTTCGACCAGAATGATGAAGTTTCAACAAGAAAAGTTAATTTTTGAGAAGAAGTTCAATCGTGTACTCGAACTTTTAATTTTAAAAATATGAATATGAATTTAAAAATTCTGAATATGAATTTTGAAGAAAAAACAGTTAGCTTCTACGAAAAAGACGAATTTTTAAGTCAAAAAGACATTTGTTCTACAGAATAATAGAACTTTCACCCGGAAAATATGTATTAAAAAAAAGGTGAATTTTCAATAAAATAGTTCAATTTTAAATTGAAAACTAAGAAATTCAGCAAAAAATGTAAAAGTTAGATTTGCAGTTGTAGAAATTGTTTTTTAAAAAACAAAAAAAAGACTTTTTCACAAAATAGTTAAGTATGAAACCAATTTTCGACTAATACAAATTTTTTTTGACAAAGTAGTTCAACTAGCCACAAATCATTTAATTTTTCAACCAAAAATACTACTTTTCGTAAAAACATACTAATTTACAAGAAAGTTCATCAATTTTCACCTGAATTGGGAAATTTTCAAATAAAAACTACTCATCTTCTATTAATAATGGAATAGTTCAATTTCAGTAAAATAGTTAAATTTTCAACCGCGTTGCAGAATTTTTTACTAGAAGAGTTGAATTCTGAACCAAAAATATAATAGTAGACTTTTAAGTTAAGAAAAATTAACTTTTAACGAAAAATATGTGGATATTCTTGTTAGATTCTATTAATTTAGTTCGCATTTAAGAAAAAAAGGGGAGGGGGTAAATTGGAATTCTTTCGAGAAAGGGGCAAACATGGTAATGTACTTAGATGCCTGACTTGCAAAAAAAATCATTAATTTTAATTTTTTGAAGTATTAAAATAACCTGTTATTTAAATTTTTGTTTCCATGTCTCGTGTCACATTCTATGTTAGGCCTTTTTTTCAAAGAAAATTCCCTTGAGACCCACAAAATATACACATTAAGGAAAAAAGTCAAACAAAATCCAGAATTAGGATAGCCTACCTATTATTAATCATATTTGTGGTATTCTTTACACTACAAACTAATAATCGGTCAGTATCTTTTTACTCCTGTTGACCCTCTTATGTAATCTCCAGTACACGTAAAGAGCCTGAAGAGCCTTGAACTTGTCTGCTGAATATTTGAAAAGTATGTGCATGAAAAATTTTCTGTATATGATCACTTGACACCAAGTGGTACCGGAAGTGACTATTGCCTCGTGGAAAAATAGTATCTATAGTATACATAATCCCCGGAGCGCGAGATCTTTCGAGGACTCTTCGGAATGCCACCGAAGTGTTTACATTTGTCTCCTCTGGCAGCTTGACGTGACTCGTACGACGGGGTCACACACAAAGACCGTTTTATAGTCTGGTCCTCAGTGGTAGAATTTCTCCCGCTCGTCATGGCATGTCGCGGCGGGCGACAAAACCTCACAAAGCAAGCCTTGTTAATTACAGCCAGCCGTAACTGACTCCATCTGCACCGAGCTTGCGGGCAAGACCGTTTTCCGATTCCAAAAAAAATGCACTCATAACTCTTCCTCCATTATGGACTTACTGCGAACTCTCGCTAGGGAAGGAAGTCAATTTGTTGCACATTGATCCACAAATTCTAAAATAATTTCTGCAGAAAATTGTACAATAATAACTTCATGCGCCAGGGCTCGCATAGTGCGACTTTTTCTACTTGTTTCTACTTTTTTTTAAGTAATGAAAAGTTAGTTTCAGGAGGCGCCGCACATCTTCAAAAAAGTGTACTGCAGCCTATTAGAACTTTAATTCGCTCTAAATAAGTCGAGTAAACTTCCCCTTTCCATACTTCCCTTCCCCTACTCCACCGCATTCCCCAACTTGTAGCTTCTCTACTTCCAAATATCCTTGCTTCTTTTAGATACACCCTACTTCTCTCGCCCAGCCGTCACTTCCCATCCCCTACTGATCCTCATTTTTAATCATTTCCCATATTTTACCTTACTGGCACTCACTTGTCCTCCCCTTATTACCCCTTACTTCCCCTAGCTCCCCTCATTACCCGTTAATTTTTCACTCATTTCCACTACATCTATCTCTATTTACTCTATTCCTATATTCTATTCTATCTCCTCTATTCCCCTCACATCTCCTAATTACCCACCCCTAATTTCCCGCACTTCCTGTTCCGAATTTCGCGTAGTTCGTCTCCCCTCCTTCCTACTCACTTCTGCTCTACTCGTTTTCCTCACTTGCCTTACTTCCTGCCCACGCATTTCCCCTACCTTCCTTCTCATAATTTCCTCTCACTTCCCCTATCCTATTTATTATCCCTTATTTTCCCCGCACTTTCACTATTTCTATCGTTTTTCTGAACTACCCCTATATCCCTATCCACATTTCCACGCATTTCCTCTACTTCATCTACTTCCCCTCTTTCTCTTCACGTACTTTCCTACCCCTCATTTCCGCTCAATTTTTTTAATTACCCATCCCTAATTTCCCCTACTGTATATTCCCCATTTTTCATACTTCCTCTATTTTCATTTCTCCTAACTCCCCCACCCCTTTATTTTCCACACTTAAACTAATTCCGATATATTCATTTTCCTAACCTTATCTTACCTTCCCTCATTTCCTCTCACTTCCTTATGCCTGATTTCCCCTCCCGTTATTTCCCCTGACTTTACCATATTAAAAAACCTACGACGGATGGACGAACAATCGTCCGAAACTATAAGGGGTTAAAAAATTCTTTTCCGTTTCTTTTAGAAGTTCGCTATAATTAATTTCAATTTTAATCATAATGAAAATTTGAAAATTGAAATTGAAAAACTAGACAAATTGTGAAGATTTGATTTAAAAAAATTTAAAATTAAATAATTTTTTAGAAAAACTTTTAATTAATAGCGTTTGAAATTAAATATTTTCTAGCAAACAAAGTTTTAATTTGTTAAAAATTCTAAGCAATAAATGTTGAGTCTTTTTAAGTCTGAAACGTTTAAAATGGATTATTTCAAATTCAATTACAGACTTCACATTTCTTCCTCTATCCCCCCTTTTCTCGTTTTATTTAAGAATTTCCCCTTTTCCCTTTGTTTTTAAGAAACTTCCCTTTTCTTGGGATTTTCCTCAAATCAAAGTGAACTGAATAAAACCTGATAAGAAAATTGAAATATTTTTGTTAAAAGTTTATTCTTTTTTGTTCGAAATTCGATTATTTGGTTGAAAATTCAATGATTTTTTTGAAAATTCAACTATTTTGTTTAAAAGTTATCTTTTATCTGCAAATTTAACTATTTTGTTAAATATTTGCCTTTTTGGATAGGAAATGCTCGTTTGCGAAAAAACGAATGTTTTAATGTTAAAATGTTTGGTCGAAAACTCAAGTATAATAATTAAGTATACTTTATAAAAAATGATATGATTTTGCAAATTTAACTTAGTTCTAAAAAAATTCTTTTTTTGGTATAAAAATACCACTATTTGGTTGAAAATTCATCTATTTTCTTAAAAATTCCTCTTTTATAAGTAAAAGTCCAACTATTGGGTTGTGAATATGTAAATGCAACTATTTGGTTTAATTTCAATACTTTTTGTAGAAAATTGTACTATTTGGTTCAAAATTAATCTTTCTTCGTAGGAAGTAATCCATTGTTTAAAAATTTAACTTTTCAGGCTGATAATAATTCAACTGTTTTCTGAAAAATTCTTTTTGGCTGAAAAATTTAACTGTTTTTAGTTGAAGTTAAATGTTTTATATTTGAAAGTTGAACTATATGGTTGAAAATTCCATTATTCTATTTAACTTTTTTTTTAAGTGCAATGGCTTTGTTGTTTTTTTGTTGTTTTTTTTTACACAAAATTCTTCCTCATGGATTTAAAATTCATCTCTCATAATCTAAAGAGAATATTTTTTAGTTTACGTGATTGTTAATTCAAATATTTAATGGAAAGTGATTTTTTTCTAGAAAATTTAACTTTTCAATTTGCTAATTTAACTCTTTTTCTTAATCGTCTTTCTGGCTTGGAAATTCAGCCTTTTCAATTGAAATTTAATCATTTGGTGTAAAAATTCGATCTTTTGGTTGAAAATTCAACTATTCGGCTAAAACTTAAATCACTTTGTTAAAAATACCTCTTTTTTGATTAAAAGATCTCAACTATTTAATTGTAAATGCAACTCTCTTTTTTGAAAATATATTTCTTCAAATTCAACTACATATTTGATCGAAAATTAATCTTTCGAGTTTAAAAGTCAAGTTTTTTTCTGAATCATTCGACTTTTAGCTTTTAAACCCAACTCTTTTGTTAATGATTCGTCGTTGGGTGGAAAAAGCGTATCTTCTGGTTGAAAATTAAACTGCTATATTAGAAATATTTTACCTACTATATATATAATTTAATATTGTATCTATATTAATTTTATTTAAAAGAGTTGGTTTCCGTAACTTGACAAGTTTAACAGTTCAGAAAAAAAATTTTAAACTCAGATTCGAAATCGCTCAAGCGCAATGACCATTGAACCTCATCCGAAGAACATTTTCAAAAAATATGTTTGCTAAATTTTATCAATTAGAACTTGGTCGCCTTTGGTCAGGAACTATGCTCTTTGTGCTTGGCTGCAGTCGATGCCAGATATTCTTGAGCTGCCTGTCGCTCTTCCAATTTCCAACCCGTCCGGCACCAACATTTCTTCGAACCTCTACAGATTATCGACATCGTTCTATTCTCGTCACACGTCTGTGCGACGTGACTCCATACCCTGGCCTGCAAGACATTCGTCTTGAGCTCCGTCCACTGGAGCGAGGTAATAGAGCAAAGTGCATCCAAGAAACTGTGGTTTGCGACGAAAACTCATAAGTCAAGGAAAAAGTTCTTTTGAGAAATGACGACGAAGTACTGCCAGGAAGTAGCAAAACTGTCAGAGAAATTGGACAAAACAACCACCAAGAGTCGCACAACCAGTCAGTAAAATTAGTTTATATTCTAAAAACATCAGGGTTCCCAAGAACCCCTTTCTCATCTGCAGTTTATTTCTTCTAAATCCTGTAACCATATCTCTAAATTACTTCTTGTTCCTCCTCAAAATTTACGTATGTTCTGTCTTCTAAAATCCACTTCGTAAAATCTAAAATTCTATAGTAGATGTTAAATTTATCCAATGAGATCCATTGTTAAGCGCTAATTGACTACAGATTGATGTGTAAAGACTAAACATTTTAGACCTTGCTATAGACAAAGCTGATTTAAGATGTCCACATGTAAATTAGTCTCAGATCGTTGTTAAGGATGCATGTACTGATTTTGTTCACAACCTGAATTACTATATTCTACATCAAGAACTAATTACACCGTCGCAGAACAATTAACCTAAAAAGAGAATCAGCAGTTTCAAATAATGGCTATACCAATTGAGTGAAAACGAGCATGAACTTATTCGTTCTGCACGTAAGTTTCAGTTTTAAATTGCGTCACCGGGCAGACCATTTACGCGCTGAGCATTAGTCAGCTAACCGAGCAACGGGGTGCCAGTGTATAAAGGCTGCTTTAGCTTCGCTGTTGGCGATAGATCTGCAATGGAACGAACCTCTACGCAGAAAACCATCGGCGTATCGAAGAATCGTCTCAGACTTTCCAAGAACAACCCGCTGCTGATACTGTTCGCGAGCTCCTCTAATTGGGTGGTCCCATTAGCAGAAGCTATTACAGCCTGCTTCGGTGATTTCCCCCGCATAGTGCTTTGATGAACACGGAACTATTACAGGTGCAACAAGGTGTACCTATCGTTGCTGCGCTTCCTAAGCCCCGGGCATGCATGCCTGGTTACAACCTTACGAATGGAGATCGATCCCAAAAACAGTCACGTTCAGTCACACCAACTTTATAGTCTGTAACAATTACGGAAAGCTTTTTCTGAAAAGAAATTTTCCTAACGAAGACGATATTGAAGAATATGGAAAAAAGTCGATAATAAGTGGAAGGTAGCTGCAATTTTATGGTTCGTATTTGATGACGATTCATATAGGAATCAGGTTTCAGGAATTGGTGACATACTAGCTATAAATGTTAGGTAAGAAGATGGACAAAATGAAGTATAAATAAATTCTAAATTAAAAGGTAAATTGGAAGAGATTCTTGGGAACTGTTATATATTTCTTATGTTCAAATAAAAGATGAAATAAATCAGTTTTTCGAAATTGATGATATACTGGCCATAGATATTCGGTAAGATGATCGACAATTTTAATTGACGGAATTGGTTTGAAAAGGAATCATAAATACTTAAGAAATTAAACAATAGTTTGGTACATATTCTTAGGGCCTACGATATTTCTTATGTTCATATAGAAGATGCAGTCAAATAAGCGCTAGGAACGGATTACATGCTATTCATAGGTATTAGGTAACAATATGGACAATGTTAAATGGTGGAACTGAAGAATGTTTTATTTTAAAAGGAGTGAAAAATACTTAATAAATTTAAGGATAATTTGAAAGTCATTAAGACAGGTTGGGAACTAAGATACTCCTTATGTTTAAATCGAAGATGTAGTTAATCAGACTTCAGGAATTGATGCTATAGGTATTAGGTAAACAATGTAAATCTTTAGACGTTGGAACTGAAGAAGTTTTGTTTTTAAAATGAAGAAATACTAAAAAAGCGAAAGGATAACGGAAGAGATTCTTGCTACCTAAGATATTCCTTGTGTAATTCTAAATGAAAATATCAGGAATTGATGAAATAAGAGCCATAGGTGTTTGGCTTCAGAAGAAAGAAGAAATACATATGAACTGAAAGGATAAATTGGAAGAGATTCTTGGGAACTAGGATAATCCTTCTGCTTAAGTATAGAAAAAACAGTTAATCAGGTTCTAGGAACGGATGACATATACTAGCCATAGGTATATTAGGTAGGAAGGTGGAGAAATTCAGATGATGGAACTGATTCAAGTTTGGTTTCAAACGGAAGAAGAACTAATTCAGAAATTAAAAAATAAATGAAAGAGGTTCTTTGGAAACTAAGATACTCATTATGTTAAAATAGAAGATGCAATTAGTCAGGTTCCTGGAGTTGATGATATTAAAATCATAGATACACAGAAACAATTTTTCATTTGTAACATAAAAGTAACAGCAAAAACAATTAAAGAAAATGGTTTCACAATTTGTTTTTGTTGTGCAGTACAAAAAATAAAAGCATTTCAATTTTTTTTTTGGGTTTGACATTGAAAATGACGGTAAATCAAACTGAAGTTTGTAGCGATGAGGAACAGATGATATGCTAACCATGGGTTTTAGATAAGAAAATGGAAAATTTTTGATAGTAGAACTGATGCAAGTTTGATTTCAAAAGGAAAAAGTCTTTCAGAAGTTAAGGGATAAATTGTAAGAGATTCTTGGGAACTAAGATTTTCCTCATGTTCAAATAGACGAGCTATAGACTTCATAGTACAGGGAAGGATAATCTGATCATTCCCTCCTAAATAGGCGCGTAAACATCAGAACGGAAAAGAAGATCAGCTTTATTGAAAATGATACTCTCTTCTTCTTTGACTAGGTCCACGTGTTTCAAGAAGGAACCTTTTTAGGGCACTTGAAATCGGAGTAGATTAGTCTTGCCGCAGTAAGCTGTCAAGTGTCTTGATCTTGGCAATCGCGTCGCAAATGATTCCATTGACTGAAGCTGACACGAAAAATATTATTGGTAGAAGGTTTGTGAAGGGTTTGGGGCTAAAAGTATGTGAAAAAAGCGAAAGGCGATGAAGGCATGGGTGGTCGGGTTTTGCTGAGCGACTTCAAGGAAACGTTTCTGGTGCCCGTCAACTGTGTTACCTAAGAAAGTCTTCCAAGAAGGCGTTCTTTCGGCCGTTGTCACTTTGCTGGTCGTCACGAGCATATAATCATCCGACACATATCGAAAATAGTGTTCGGGAATAGCGCAGAGCAACCCAGTCAGTTTTCACAACAGATGGCTTGCGTCTAGCTCGGCATGCATCTCCGCGACACTCTTCTTGTATTTCTGTTCCTCACCGTATAAACAAACTCAAGTGACGATCACGGTCCAGGAATAACATTCCTTCCTGCTCTCGTGTCCCTGTGGAAAATCCGAATTCAAGATTTTTTGACCATTTTCGTCGAAAATTGTTGCAGATGTTGCTGTGAGCTTTACTGCAGAAAATTTTCTGCAAACAAGGATAACTGTCAAATTTGACGTGAGAATTGTATTTTGGACTGGACGATAAGTACTGATGAATTTTGAATGGGATCATGTGTTTCAGCTACAGGAGATGCCACGATAAAATAAGAAAAGAGTATAATTATTTTCAATTTGTAAATTTTTGTGTGCATTTTTTTATTCAATGTGACTAAATTCTAAAGAAAATGTATAGCTTCTAGAAAGATGTTTTATAATTTTCTAGGAAGTGTCTTGTTCTTCCTAAATTTGGGATGACGTAACCAATTTTTTCTGAAACCAAAAAAGAACATAATAACTGTTGTATTGGACAAACTCCATGCATGACCCAACAATAATTTTTTTTAATCAACTTAATATCCCATCTCCACAATATTTGTTTTAAAAAACCAAAACATTAAGTTGGACCAATAAAATATTTCGTTTTCCACGTAATCAACATATTCTATGATTTTAACAACAGAAAATTGGTCGATTTGACTGAATCCTTTTCTGAGTGTAGAAGAATAGCCATTTTGATTTTAGAACAGGGAATTTCTTAAATGATTATAATTTTATTTTGGAATAGATAATTGTTGACATTGAATGGACAATTTTAGTAAATAAATTAATTCGCGATTTATAAAAAGGTAATTCATAAAAAGAATTCTTGTTCCACTTCAGAAAACTGAATGATCGAAACATTTTTTAAAAAGCATTAAAATTTATATTTTTTTAAACATATTTTCAAAAGTATTATTCTTTGTGTATTTATTTCTGCTTTTATTGTTTCAGGTAAGCCATCATAGTTAATTCGCAAATATGTGAGTGAGTAGAGATATCAGATTTAAACCGAAAATGATTGTATCGTATTTTTTAGTAATCTAAATCAAATTAAAATCAATTTTGTGAAAACATTTTGTGAAAATATTAAAAAAAAAAATTTTTAATTTGTTTGATAAAATTAAATAAACAAGTTTAAATTCTACATAACATTACGAGAAATCTGAATGTTTTTTTTTAAGTTTGTAATCTAGATATTGAATAAAAGTGCTTATTTTTTAAATGATAATTTTATTTAACGGTGATAATTTAATGATAATTTAATTCACAACCCGTTTAAAATAGCGACTGCATATTTCTTTCAATAATTCTTTAAATGAATAGTATATTTGGGATTTTTTAAATTTAGCTTTAATTTAATATAAAACCCTAAAGTCTTTGAAACTTAACTTGAACTAAAGTTAATGAATTCAATGTTTTTTACTATTTTCATTCAATTTCATTTTATTTAATTCGCTGGTACTTGTTATTTTTTTCGATTCGCTTATATTCTGTTGAATTCGTCTTAATTTCTGTTGACTCTATTTTACTCTAATCGATGGATATTATTGGAATTTTAGATTTTTGTTTAATTGTATTATTTTAAATTCTTATGACTTTCATGAAAGTCTCTTGAATTTCACTAAATTCTCCTAAATTCCTTCTAATTTTACTATTATAATTGTAATGTTTTAGATTGTTTTAATTTTAGTTAAACTTTTTTGAATTTATTTGGAATTCGCCCCAAATTATTTATTTTTTGTTTGAATCCTTTTAAATACCTTTAAATTCCGCTGAATTCGATGTATCCCTGTTGTGTTTAATTTCCTTTCAATTAACCCTTAATTTTTATGGATTTATGGCGCAATTTTATTGAATTTTCTATTCACACCGAATTATCTGAGGTGAATGGACTTTTTTTATTTAAAAAATTGTGTTCTATTTTCTTGAGTTACTTTTAGTTTATATTGAACTTTCTTTATTTAATGGAATTTTTTGAATTCCCTTGAATTCTTTCAAATCCACTCCAGTTGGATTAAAATCAATGGACTATTTCGGATTTTTAAATTTTCTTTTAAATTCATGTGAATTATTTTGAGTTCGGATTGCATTTTTTTTAATTCACCTTTAATTTTTAGGCATTTTATCCAAATTTATTCGATTCGATGCATTTAAAAAAGTTTCAAGTCACTTGAATTTTATTTCATTCGTTGTTTTTTTTTAAATTTTTGTTAAATTCACTAAAATTCTGCTAAAATCGTCCAAAAATGGAAGTAAATTCCATTTTGCTCAATTGTATGGAAATTTTTTAATTTTTAAAATTTAATTCAATTAAATTCTTTCAAATTCTTCTCAATTTCATAAAATTCTCTGGAATTTTTATCAACTGATTTAAACTCATTGGGAAGTCGCTCATAAATTCTTTAATTAAATGTTGTTTAAATATTCTTGATGTTTTTAACTCTTACTGAACTCTTTTGAATTCACTTGAATTCTTCCAAATTCACACAATTCTATACTAATTTGACTTAATCCTACTAAAGCAAAAAGATTTGTTACATTTTTTAAATTCAGCCTGAAGTGTTCTAGAATTAACTTGAAATCTTAGGTATTTTATCAAATTCTTTAGAATTCCCTTGAATTATTCTAAATTTACAGAAATTTAATTAAAATCAGTTCGAGTATTCTAGAGTTTTTAATTGTTTTTTCAGTTTATTTAAATGTTTTAAGAAATCACCTTGTTTTTTTATGACATTTATGGAGTTATTCTTATTTCCTTTAAATTCTTATATATTGACTCGAATTTTATTTAATCCATAGTTTTTTTTTCTTTATCCTGAATTCGTTACAATTCACCCAAAATTACAATAAATTTCATTCAATTTTTTTGTAATCAAAAGAAAATTAGTCACATTATTAGTACACAATCGTCACTTATAGTGACTTTATGTTAGAAATAAGTCACTGCTGATTACTTTTTTGGTTTTCATACATCACTTTTTCACTTTTTAGTGTTTTTCACCCCCGGTCAGAATCGAGAGGAAATCAGGGTAAGTTATGAGTGGGAAAGTAGGGGAACCGAGGAGAAATGAGGGGAGTGGGAATACGTAGACGTATCAGGGCTTTATGTGGGATGTGACGGGAAATGAGGGGAATAAAATTAAAAGAAATAATGCGAAAAAAGTAGTGAATGTAAGGGGGCGAAGTTAGGAAAGTGAGGGGAAGTGAGGAAGTGAGGTTAGGATGTAGGGGAAAATGAGAGGAGGGTAAGTAGAGTAAGAGATGGCTAAAAAGGGTAGGAAAATAGAGGAAGAATAGTAGGGGAATCAGGCGGAAATGAGGAGACGTGAAGTAATTCAAAATGTGGAAAGGGGGTGGGAAGTAGGGAGAATTTAGGGTAAAATAGGGGAAGAGTAGTATGCGAGGAAAATCAGTGTACGTGTGAGGTCTCGAAAAGTAGGGAAATCGAGGACAAATGAGGGGAGTGGAAATACCTAGGTGTATCAGGGATTGTTGTTGGATGTGACGGGAAATAAGGGGAGTAAAATTAAGGGAAAGAAGGCGAAAAAAAGTAGGGAAAATGAGGGGGCGAAGTTAGGAAAGTGAGAGGAAGTGAAGTTAGAATGTAGGGGAAAATGAATGGAGGATAAGTAGAGGAAGAGAGGGCCAAAAAGGGTGGGAAAATAGAGGAAAGATAGTAGGGGAATCAGGGGAAAATGAGGAGAGGTGAAGTCATGCAAAATGTGGAAAGAAGGGTGGGAATTAGGGGAAATTTAGGGTAAAATAAGGGAAGGGTGAGACGAGGAGAATGAGGGGAGGGTAAGAATGGATAAAGAGGGGAAAGTAGTCTAAATTTGAGTCAATCGTTGGACATAAGTTTAGATAAGATGATTAAATGGTAAACTTATTGCCTCTTTTAATCATCTATCAAGACTGGATATTATTTTTCAATTTTTTGGAGAAAAGTCCCCTCGGGGTCCGAAAATCCGTGCGTGCTTGGATTTGTTGGCAATTTGGGGGGTAAAACCACAATTCGGGTGATCGGCCTCGCAGCCCGGTTCATACCCGATAGTTACCTAAAGTGTCGCCTGGCGGGCTTGCGTGCAAGAATTCCACGCAGGCACCCACCATTATCCATCTGGTGTCACCCAAGGTGGGTAATTTCGACGAAAGTTGTCTCGTACTGTCTCATGGGTTAAATAAGAAAAAAAAATTGGGCAGTGCCATTTTCATTGGAAGCAGCGTGACTCTGTTTTGTCGCGGTTGAATATTGCCACAAATTAGTTCGTTCCACTTTTTGATATACGCTTTGAGATCGAACGGAAAAATCCAAACTCTCCGAAGAGACGGATTGCTGTTATACAAAAATTTAAAGACCTTTTAGTAAATAATTCCTTTGGAATTAATAGTTTTCGAGAAATATTATTAATTTTTATTTTTAAATTACCCAGAGTAGGAATTTCATTACATAATGTCTACTAACCGAAAAAACTGAGGAATAGCCAAAAATTTAAATTAGAAAAGAAAAAAATCGAGACGAGTATCACATTCAAAGTATTAAAAAATTGGATTTTTTTATAAATCGTGATAACAAGAGAAATTCATTTGAATGGTTATCATTTTTATAATTTTTTATTGATAAAAAAGAAAATCCAAACTACAAATGACTTTCTAATAATAGAAAATAATTTTATTCTTAACATTTTTCTACGATACTATGATTCGTAATTTTTTTTACACTTTTAAATAGATGAGATAAATGAAATTATCGGCAACAAACAGAAAATTACAGATGCCGACAATAAGAATATGGAACTTTTTTTTATAGATTTAGGTTATACTTTCAACGATTAATTTTAAGTTTTTGAGATTTCTAAATATGTCGAAAAAGAATCTAGAAGATTTTTAAAAACATTTTTTATTTTTATAGGATTTAAAACAATGGTTTAATTTTTGAAACTTTCAGAAATAAACAAGATTTTTATGAATAATTGTGGAAAGTGGCAGGAGAATAATAAGAAAAATTTACGATTCCTGACAAAATTTCACCTGGTTTTTTATTTAAAAAAATTTATAATCAGTGCAAATTTAAAAACGCTTGAAGTGATTGACTAAAATTTCGTATAAAGTAAGTAAGCTTAAGAGTTTTTATGAAGTTTTAAAAAGATTAAAAAACAACTAAAAAATTTTTAAGTTTTAAAAGAATCTCAAACAAAACCTCAATTATTAAAGACTTTGAGAAAAAGTTTAGAAGCTTCTGAAGAATTTTCAAACGTTTCAGGAAGCCAACATTTTTCTAAGATTTCTAGGAAAATTTTTAATGTCTTTTTTTGGTAAAAAATTAATCTCAACAGAGAATTTAAAAAATATTTAAAATATTTCAGAAATTGTCGAGAAAGAATCCAGAAGACTGTACGGAAATTTGTTTACATATGCAGGGTTTAAAAAAACTACTAATCAATATAGAATATATTTAGAAGATTTAGAAAATTAGGAATTTTTTTGTTTAATTACAGAAAAATTTCATAATATATAAAACAATATTAAAAAGGTTTAGAAGGTTGAAAAAGGTTTAAAAACAATTAAAATTTTAAAAGTAGTTCGATTTTTTAACATGTAAGTTTTGAAAGATTTAAAACAAAATTCGAAGCTTTTTCCTGAAGTCAGGAATGTTTCAATAAAATTAAAAACTTTTCTCAAGATTCCTTAACAAATTATGAACAAGTTTTAATTATTTTTAAATAATTATAAAGAAAATTTGAAAAATGTCTAAAAATGTTGAATAAAGTCTCGAATATTTCATGGTAATTTTTTATGTTTAAAAAATTTTTCCAAATATGAGGATTAATTCGGATCACTTTAAAAGATATTCGAAAATTCTCTTCGTAGAAATTTCACCTTTTTGGTTAAAAATGAAATTTGGGTAAAAATTAATCTGGTTTGGTTGAGTTTTTTTTTTAAATTATTCTTTTTGGTAAAAAAATTCAATTACTGAGATAAAAATGATTTTTGTTGTTGAAATATCGACTGTTTGGTCAAAAATTCAACAATTTTGCTAAAAATTATTTTTTTTAGATTAATTCAAAAGTTTATGTTTCAAAATGAAAATTTTTTTAACTTGAAATGTCGATTATCACATATTTTAATGAACACGAAATCATTCCTTTTTTTCAGTTTTGTCACACATTTGCAGAGATTTTCAAATATATCATGGTATTTCCAAACATTTTGAAGTTTTTTTTTTAAGATTAAGGCCTATTATAAAGGATTCTAAGAAATTTAAATCCAAGAACTAAAAAATGTAGGAATAATGACTTCAGTGATTGTAAGGTACTTCAAAGACTTTTAATACGGTATTTTAATTAATTTTCCGTAATGTCAAATATTTCAAGGGAATTCAAGGAATATCGTCAAATTTTTTATGTAACTTTCATATTACTTTAATGAAATTTAAAAAAACACATTGACAGTAATTGAGAGCTGCCAAAATATTTTAAATATTTCAAATATTTCAAGAGATGTTAAAATATTTTAAGTTATTTTCAAAGATAATTTTTTTAACAAACATTTATAGAATTTAAAGATTTTAGGATATTTTAGAATATTTCAAGAAAGTTCTAAGTATTTTAAAGGATTTTATATATTTTAATGTATTTAAAAATATTCCAAGAAATTTTCATTAGCTTCAAAACAAATTTCAAGCGATTTTCAAAGATTTAAAAGAGTGGGAAATATTTTAGGGAATTTGAAAACATTTTCAGTTGAATTTTGAGTTTCAAAAGATTGCATATTTCGAGAGATTTTGAAATATTTTAGGATTTACAATTCCAAATATTTGAAAGAATTCAAAAGATTTTCGGATGTTTAAAAAAAAGTCTATAAAACATTGTTTTTTTTAAAATTTTCAAAGTACTGTTATACCAAAAATCATTCCGCATTTTTTTATTTGATCAAGGTTCGCCCTTTTTGCTAAATTCACCTCAAGATTTCGTGATCTAATTTTGTACGTTTAATGAAAGAATAAATAGGCCCTGAAAATATTCAAAAGCTTTAGTAAAAGGCTTCTATATTTTAAATTTAAACTTGACTGCTTTGATAAAATATTTTGGCAAATTCTATAAATTTTTCTTTTTTATTATATTTTATTATCGTTCATTACGATCGAATCGTTCTTTAAAATGTTTAAATTATTTCATGTCAGGTTTAGCTTAACACAAAATATATTAACATAGATAACCAATATTAAATAAAAAAATTTTCCCTAATTTTCTAAAAAATTCCAGAAGGAGTGGGAACTATTCCCAAGAAAATCGGGAATATTTCGGAAATGTTAGGGAATTAGCAAAATCATATCAAAATGGGAAATTTTTCCTATTGTTTCGGGAAATTTTCATATACTTTATAGGGGATATTTCTTAATATTTTCATGCTTTAATTAGTATTGGAATAATGAACAAAAATGAATTATTTATTAAACTGAATATAATAAAGTCACATAGAGAGTAACTAAATCC
>JAAAKG020062118.1:0-11451 GCA_010014905.2 Druon quercuslanigerum | reverse complement strand
TGGCGGGCGGCAGGGTGACAGGGCCCCCTTGGCGCCCCCGCTCTTTTTCCCCTTCACCCCCCCCCCCCCCCCCCTACTCGCCGCGTCACATGCGTCGAGCTCTACCTTTGATGATTGCGGAAACCAAAAGGAAAGATTCAGTTGCGCTTAAACTGAAGATTACCAAAAACAAAAGATTATTGTTTGCCTTTTTTTACTTATAAAATATGATAATATAATTTAAAATTTGTTTTTCCTAGTTCTTTTTCCTCATCTTGTTTTCCTCTTTTTTATTTTTGGCCAAGGGAGGAAATTTTTTTTTCTTTTGTGGAGAAAAAAGGAATTGTTTCAGGTTGCAATACGAACATTTTATAGCGGAATAGAAAAACAGTATGATCATAATAAAAAGGTAGCACAGTTGGAAGGTAAATTAGTGAAGATCGAAAAATCAAACTGGGTGGTTGATGTAGGGGAGGGGGGAATAAAAATGCGGAAAGGCTAAGGGAAATAGAAAGAAGATTAGAAAGAAAAGAAAGACATAAAAGAAAAGAAACACAGTGATAAAGGTTTTAAGTTTAAAAGAAAGGGAAATAAAATATGGATAGAAAATGTGCTAAAAAGGATGTAAGCTACAGTAAAAATAGAGGAAGTTCGAAGTGTAGGATAGAGAAACGCGAAGAAGAAAACATATTGTGCGAGTGAAACTAAAAAAATTGGAACAGCAAAGGTTGTTCTATGGGAACCTGTGAAGAATATAGGATGATTGGACATGGGTAGAAGGGAATATCCAGTGCAGGTTAAGGAAAATAGCGAAAAAAGAAAGAAGTAGGGGAAAAAAACTTTGGTTAGGTATGGCAGAATACAGCTGGAAGAAGTAAGGAGGGATTGGGATGACATAAAGGAAGAGATAGTAAGAAATAAGTTGCCGGGAAACTAGAAGAGAAAGCATGGGAGATAAGAAAATAAGAAATAGTAAGATGCAAAAAGAGAAGAGAAACTAATGTAGGGAAAAGTGGAGGCTATGCTATTGGAATATAGTAAGATTAGAAAGAAAGGGTAGGGAGTTGATGAGAAATTTAACACATAGAGATACGGTGGTAATGATGAAGACATGGCTGGATGAAAGTTGATGGGAAAAAGTAAGCGAAAGTTTACCAAGAGGCTACAAATGGCTGGTCAAAATTCAGAGGGGAAGAATGAAAAAGCAGAGCCATTGGAGGAGTGTTGATGGGAGTAAAGAATGAATGTATAAAAGGGTAGTGTAAGAAAAAGAAAAAAGAAAAATATTAGGAAGAAAAATCCAATGATAATAGGTAGAAGAAAGGTATATAACATGGACGCTTGGGTTATACTGTTAGGCGCTGGGAATTGTGCTGATGTTACCGAGAAAGTATCTGATAGAGAAAGAAAAAGGAAGAAGGAGTGATATAGAATTCACGTGACGGGAAGAAAAAAGGAAAGAGTTCCTTAATGAAAATGAGACAGCTCAGGAATAGCCCCAAAGACTCCTTAGTGAAAAATTTAACAACTTGAACTATTTCATTGAAAATTTCTTTTTTTTTTAAATTTACTTTTTTAACAGAAAATTTAATTAATTTCGTTTTGTTTAAAATATATATAATATCAGTTGAAAGTTTGTACGATGTTGGCCGAAAATTAAACTATTTAGTTCAAAATTTACCTGTTTTTATTAAAACAATGGTTTCCTAATTTAACTGTCTTTTATTGAAAATCAGCTATTCGTCATTTTAGTTGAAAATGTATCTCTTCTGGTAAAATTTTTGATTCTATGATTAAAAATGCAACTATTTTTTGCTGGACATTTAATATCTGTGATTAGTTTGAAATTCAACTATTTGATTAAAGGTTAAACAGTTTCGTTAAAAATTTATTGTTAATTATTTTATTTACAGCCAAAAACTAGCAACTAATTTTTAACAAAATAGATTAATTCCTAATTAAAATTAATTAATTAGAAGCAGATCTTATTTGATCGTCAAGGTGAAATAATGAGATGGTTTGTCTTTTATTTTATTACTTACTTCTTATCACATTGAAATATAAAACCTGTATTGAAGTTTTAATATAAGAATGGAATCAAAATATGTATAATGGTCTAAAGACAAAAATTTTTCAATGCAGAAAGTTATAAAAATAATATATACTGCCAAACAATACATAACATTTGTCCTTTGTTTACAAAATCCACGTAACGATTTTTCATATTTTGATGCTTACCATAAATGCTTAATAAACGTATGATATTAAATAAACTTATATTAAATTAAATTCTTATATAAAAAAAATGATTGGTTAAAATTGCAGAACCAAACTAAAATTCTTGGATCATGTTGACATCAGTTTTATCAGTTTTAACAAATAAAGTAAATAAATTTGTTCCTTTTAATGGACGCTGATGAAATGTAAATATTTCAGAATGCTACTCTTGTCGCCTATATTCTGTGAGATGACGACTATAGGTTCGATTATGCGATTGATCGTGACTCACTAGAACAATCATTAGTTACACGAGTAAGACTGTCGACCAAATTCTTCATTACTGTGTTTTCGCTCTACTTGGAAAAAAATAAGATTAGTTTATCATATGTTCTTCTTCGTGGCAATTATCCTTCATTCTATTGGTAAATATAATAGTATAATAATGTAAATATATACTATTTTTAGAATGCATTTGATGCAATAATACTACCCAAGAAATGATAAAAGCTTGGCTTTATAAATTCTTTCACAATTTGAAAATTCAACTAAACCAAACATAGCTTTTGTTAAAAACAGCCACTTTAGGTCGTAATAACTATTAAATTTTTAGTTGAAATTACACTTAAACTCCAAAAATACGAGCTCCAAAGATACGAGTGCTTCAGAAATACGGCCGGTCAGTCCCGTACTGCGCATGACTTAAATTTAACGTGCGCGGCCTAAGACCTTTTTTCGTTCTAACACATCATCCCCGGAATCTAAAGGTCGCAGAAGTTACGTACAGTCTTATCTTTGGACTTAGCGATGCCTGCAATTCTCGTATATTTGGAGTTCGATGGCATGTTTTTTGTACTTTGTATATGTACATAATTTTTCTAGTAAAAAAATATAAAATCTTGAAGGTCCCTAAAATAATTTATCTTTGCGTTTCTCCAAAAAAAAATAGAGCTAATTCTACATCAGGGGTTCCTAAAGTACCAACGTACATTAAAAAATCTAATCCTCGCTTCCTTGCTGCAGGGTTAAGTTCAGAATTCGAGTGCTTACCGAATGGTGCCCCTATTCCTTGTACTCCTAGAAGCAGGCCTTCTTCTTCTAACGCACATCAGTCACCTCAGATGTCTCTTGCTTCTGCCGGACCTTCACTTCGTGTCAGGTCCAGATCTCCCCCTACAGTCCATTCTGTTGATGACAGCTCCATGGCTTCTTCTATAAGGCTTCCTTCTTCTGACGGATATGGCTGTGGACTTGAACAACTGAAATTTATTCGGCTTAGTCCCCATGTAAATCCGAACCAGATATTCGAACTTAGAAGATACACTTTTCCTAACGATAAACGGTTAAAAATCAGAGGAGGAAAGCAAAAGCTTGTGTTATTGCCAACCAAAGAACAGATTGTGTTGGCAAAATCCGATGGTGACGTCCTTGCAGTATTAAAGAATTTTAATATTTTTGCCGGAATGTACGCATACAGCAATTACAAGTCTCAAAAACGGGCGAAAATAAACATTCGAACCAGCAGGATTACTGCATTGACCACAGAAGAGATCGATGAATGTCCTGTAGGTACTCCCAACCCAATCAATATGCATTTTCGAGTAGTGAATCTAAACTCTGATGTAAACCACAATCAAAGACATAATTAAAGTTTTTTAATGTAAAACTAAAATAGAATATTTGCGAAGCGAATTCGGATAAAAATATGTCATGTAACTGGTAATTACATCAAAATTTCCATATATCATGCTACTTAAGTCTTCGATATTTTATTAAATATTTGATTAACAAACCGTCAGTATTTAATCTCCTAGTGGATACCTTTTAGATTTGCATTTATGTGGTTCATTATCGATAATGGTCAAGTATTTTTTTTAAATATTTATCATGTTAATTGACTTTTTTATTTTTAAGTACAATGCTGAGCCCCGCCATGAAAGAATCAAAACAAGTTCATAATTCTAGTATTATAATCATGATGATAGATTCAAAATTCAACTGTTGGCCGGATTGAATGTGTCCTTGTTACTTGTGAGATGGTATTTTCGACACACTCATAGTTCGAATTAGTATAGCGTTAAAGCAGAGCCGTGTTTTTGCTATCTTCCCTAGTTCTTGTTATAAGGAGTTATTACAATATAACCATCGGCATCGCTTTTGCTATGGATCTCTTTATCGCTGGTATATTCGTTAAAAGAGTTATTGCTTGTATTAAAATTTTCTTTAGGATGTATTTATTTATTGTTAGGAGGTATTCATTTATTGTTAATTTTCTAATTACCGTTTTTGGGTGTCTTTGCTGGCCTCTCAACCGAAAGAAAATTTACATAAGAAATTTGTTTTTTTATTGTTACTATTGTAACCCGTCATATAATTCATACAGAAGTAGAAATCTTCTTTTTGAGATGTTCCTTTTCATAATATACGTTTATTAAATTTCAGCTTCTCTGATGTATCATTACCAAAACAATCTTTGTGAATGGTTTTTGCATTCTCGGAAATTAACTTAGGATCTTTAAAGATGCAACTTGAAACATTAGCTCGTAATGACAAACATTCCGTGCTTTTTGAATCAGTTATAGATTTTAAAAGGCGTTTAGCTATATAACGGCTTTTCAGCTTTGACGCGGACAATGGTAATTCGTCGGTGAACACACAAGGGCTTCATTTTCAAAACTTAACGCACCCTTGTAGGGGAGCGCGCTTCCGCTGGCATCGTTACCCAACCGAAACGAAAGGCGGATCATCCTACACATCTAATTTTAAGGCAGTTGTCATCGCTCTCGGCATCCCTAGTCTAGTGGAAAATCCTGAGGTCTGCGGGAAAATTTTGACACCAGATTCGGATTCAGCGAACCCAAAAGCATAGAGATTCAGTCGTCTAGTCTGGACGACAGACAAGTTTGCATTTTTTCCCCAGCCTAGCGGAAAGTCCTGACATCCACGGGAAATTTTGACATCGGTTTCGGATTCAGTGACCTGAAAAACATCTAGATACAGTGGTCTAGTCTAGCGTACAGACAACTTTTTTTCTGTGCACCTGTGTAACTACTGCAAATGTGAAAGGTAGACTAAAAGCTAAAAATGAAAACAAATCTATTTAATATAAATAAAGAAGATAGTTATAAACAATAAAAATATTTGGGAAAAATTATTTTTTTGTTAAATGGCACCCATATTTCTGGCGCTTCTTTAAATGCATCATTAAATTCAAAGTAAAGATTATGCACATACTTTATCTATCTCTTGTCGGGAATTATACATAATCCCTAGAGATTATACAAAATGCCTAGGCAATGTTTATAATAAGTATACAATTGCATACTTCGCCTAAACTGGACATGTACTATATATAATGCCTAAGGATCATATATCATGCCTAGGTTAAAAACTTTGCCTGTATCATATATACATAATTACGTACAGAGGCCATGTGCTACAGGAGATCTACAGAATGCTAATGGTATGTAGAATTGAGATTTCTTGGAGTTTTGATACTAGGCGACGTAATCAGAACTTGAAGGCAGATAGTATGGGACCTCCTCCAGTCAAAAATATTTCACAATAACGTCACGAAATACGAGGATTATATTATCATGCTGGAACATTATCATACATTATTATACATTATCATACTGGAAAAAAGTAGCATTGCTAAAATTAATATTGACTTCTTAAAGGTTTGAAACTGATTGCGAGAGATTTGAAGCAATCCAAAATGACCCAAAAGCCAACATCACGTTTGGAATTGAAAAAGAAGTTATTAGATTTTAGATATTGTTGTCGGCTTGTCGCATCTTGTGCTGACGGTGTAGGTTCTTTGAGGGAAATGTTGCGTCTTTAGACTTCATTTCGATGCTTCTAAGATAGGTAGGTGGTAGGTAGTAGGCGGTTAACTAATTACGTATTTAACTATACACTGATAAAATTAAAACTGCGTGCAATTATTTTGCTATGATCAAGCTTAAAATGTTCCTCATAGAACATTTTTCACATCATTTATGCTCACACGACTTAGAACTATCTTTTGAAGGCCGAAAATTACAATTCTCGGTTGTTACGATTTTAATTGCTTATTTAAGAGTGGTGTTTCAAAACTAAACACTATAAAGGACGAGATAACATTGTGGCTGACTGTTTTAGAAAGTCGACAGCTGATGTTTATTGTAAGAAATGTAGCGATGATGTCTTTGTTTCATGTGCAACAACCTAACGTAAAAATATTTTTGAATATCTGGTGGCTAATCGAATTTGAGTAGGATCGCTCAAAAAGATAGATATTCTGGACATCAAGCACATCGCTTGATGCCAAAATGACGACCAAGAGCTGCGATTATTCAAATATTGTATTGCTAACGACAGTGGGGTTGTCTCGTATAGCTCTAAATATAATATAGTTAAATTTGTTGATAAATATTTCGATAAAATACTCGACCATATTAGATAAATAACCAGACCATTACAAATCTGAAAGGTACGAGCTAAACAATTAAGTACTGGCGATTTGTAAACCAAATACTTTCTGAATTATTATATCCTTGAGTAGCCAAATGCAATGCAAGCGCAGTTGAGTAAGGGGCTTTCGTTTCGAGCATCGCAATCACGTCAATCATAATCTTTTTCATAGAGAATAGACATAAGGTGACCGAAGTTCTGTGAATTGACTTTACCAAATACGTTCATTTTTCTGTCGTCTATACAGAACGGCTCGAAATAAAGTGGTTGCGAGACATTGTAGTTAGTGGGAGAACTCACGAGACTCGCTGGAGTACAGTCCAGAATACGTGAACCATAGGGGCTGCATCGCAAGGTGTAACTACTCTGGGGTTCTGACGGACTCCGGTGAGTGGGATCTAAACTAAGTAGCGGTCCTTCCATAGGAAACTGGCAAAACCCCCTGGAATATCGAGGGCACAAGGAGGTGTCTTAACGAGGACTTTGGGACACCAGGTCGAAGCCCATAGTATGTAGATCTGACCCCTAGCTTTTCGTGGAACTTTTATGTCACAAAGTCTAAAAACACAAACAAAAAATAATGAGGGACCTGTTCAATCTACTGGAAGCGGTGGGAAATAATAAATCTGGTTACTTTCAAGGTGACCTAACTGGCATTCTCAGGGAAACCAGAAGCGTTTGCGGATGCCCCGGCTTTGCCTTTCAATGGCTGAGATGGGAATCTCCATGATGAAAAGTAATTTGCATCACAGCAAAGGTGCCTTGGTGGTCCTAGCCAAGCGCAGGTCAGTGATGAAGACAGGATTCACCCTAATCCAAGAACGCTGCTTATAAAGGGAAATGAGTAGCTTCTTTTAAGGGTGTGGCTTTATTTATAAGGGTCCGCTCGAAAAACCACCAAGGGCATGCATGGCTGTCAAGGGTATGGATGCAACTTTGGTGCCTAAGCTCTGCTCCAGAGATCTCAAGGTGAGGCGCAGGAGCATAAGCGGAGAAACACCAGAGGTTTAATTGCCTGGGCTTATTTCCCTGGCTTTTCAGAGAGGTGGAGATTCTAATTAAGCACTGTCTGGAGAACTGGATTCCTTTGCTGTTGCATTGTGATGCGAACTCTTAACATCCGGTATGGGGGAGCACGAATATCAACGACAGAGGAAGAGATTTAATCGACTACCTAGCGGGCACTGACATGGAGATTTTGGATCTAGGTGAAACTTCCACATTCCAGATTAAAAATAGGAGTGAGGTTCTAGATCTGACTCTATGCTCGGAGCAGCTAAGGAGAAGGGTATTTGACTGGCATTCTCTCCTCTTTGCTGTAGTATATAAGTATGTAAAATATAATATATGATGAGGAGTCTCTCTCGGACCACAAATAAATGTCGTTTGCCCTAATCTTAGGATATAACTCATATAAAGAGGAACTCAGAGGAAGGCTAGTGTAATTTCCCACAAACTATGGCAGCATTGATGAGTTAGAAGACCCCGCGGATTTTCTGCGAAGAGCTCTGACTACATCATATGAAACAGTTGCACTGTGAGCACAATTAGGTCTATGAAAGGAGCAGAATGGTTGAATACGCACTTGGAGAAACTCCGAAAAAAGACAAGAGCGTTGTGTAATAGGGCAAATAGAACCAAATTTCCTTTAAACTGGAACATCTATAAAAGGGCCTAGTGTGAATACATAAAAAATATAAGGAAGTTTAAGCAGGAAGACTGGAGGGGCTTCTGCGAGGAATAGAAAGATATTCTGTAAACGGCGAGGCTCTACAAGATCCAAGCGAAAAGCCCAGAAGCTCAACTCAGG
This sequence comes from Druon quercuslanigerum, assembly GCA_010014905.2. NCBI lineage: Eukaryota > Metazoa > Arthropoda > Insecta > Hymenoptera > Cynipidae > Druon > Druon quercuslanigerum. Next base: position 2,990 of record JAAAKG020062118.1, on the reverse strand, counting down.
CTAATAGGGTGCAAAATTGGCGAGTTTGCCGAAGACGAAAAAGTAACACTGAATCACCTGATGAAAGTTCACTTCCTGGCTTTTTAGCGAATTCAAACTGACCTATAAGAGAAAGAATCTAGCCAAGAGTTAAGAAGGGCCGACTGGAATTGCGCCCGAAAGTTCATAGACAGCAAAAAGGTAAAAAGGTAAAGTATGGACTAGCGCCATACTGCATGCTCGGGAAATCTGTAAACATTTAAATACGAAAAAAATATGCTCATTTTCGTTTACATTAGTTTGGTCTTCTTATGTTTATTCTCCATGATCTTTTCATTTGGCTTTTTGAAGCATAGTCTCTGTGCCACTAGAAGAATTTTCTACAGAATACTTAACCATTTTTTTTTAATATGAAAACGAAGAGCATATATTGCCGGTGATGCTGTTGCTCTTATTTCTGTCAAATGCATCAGGTATAAGAGAAAAATAATAAAATAATGAATAGAAGATTATTTTGTCAACAACAAAGGGCCTGCAATTTTTCTAAATATATACGCAGATATATAAACATTATTTCAAATATGAAAAATCTATTTAGACTTTCAAATATATGAAAAAAGCGTAGACCAGTATACGTGTTTCAAAAGAAGTTTGCAATCCTTGATAAATAAACGGATTTTAAATTAATTTAGAAATTCTTTGAAAATGGAACGGCAGATGCTTACCACATTAATACAAAAATGCACATTTGTGTGCCTTATAAATGGCGGTCAGAATATCTGTGGTTATTAAAACGCCGATTTTAAACTTTTTTCTCCCCTCTTAGTTTTTCAAAAGGGCGGTTTTTGTGAAGCAGCGTAATGTTAAACTTCATGATTTTTTTTGGAAGAGTATAAACTTAACAAAAAAAAATGATAAAATTGCTTGGATTTACTCAAAGAATACGTTTGAATTTTTTTAGAAGTTTGTGGGCCAATTTTTTAATTTGTACTATTTTTTAAGAAAAAAATGGCTTAGAAATTTATGAAGAAAATCGTACGTGTTTCTTGAGTGATTTTAAGCACTTTTCATTTTATTTTTTCAATTTTTTCATTTTCCTCGTTGCGAGTTATTCGTCCGCGAAAATAAAAAAATCTCCATTGTATCAAATCTAAAGACGAAAATTTGCAATACCTAAAAAAATGGCTACAACTATGATGAGTGTGACTAAAAAACAACCTTACATGATAAGTTTTAATTTAAAAAACTCAAAACATTGATTTTCATAAACCTTTAAAAGTGCTGGAAAACAATTACTGAATACGTTTATCTGATGAGTACGTTCCACAAATAATCAGTATTATTATAGATAAGTATTAAAAAATTAATGGGCCGCAACCTGTCTGAAAATTCGTTTATTTACAAATTTACTTTTTTAACAAAAAATTTACCTTATCTCGTTTTGGTTCGAAATATACATTTTTTTAGTTAAAAGTTTGCAGAATGTTAATCGAACATTAAACTATTTAGTTCAAATTTGCCTGCTTTTGTTAAAAATCAACTATTCGCCATTTTAGTCGAAAATGTATCTCTTCTCGTAATAATTTTATCTCTTGGATTAAAAATCCAACTATTTTTTGTTGGACATTAATTATCTTTGCTTGGTTGGAAATTTAACAATTTGGTTAAAGGTTGCACTGTTTTGTTAAAAATACATTGTTACTTATTTTATTTCCAGCAAAAAAATAACAACTAATTTTGAACAAAATACAATTATTTTTAATTAAATTCAATTAATTAGAAGCACGCCTAATTTGATCGCCAAAGTGAAATAATAAGAAGGCTTATCTCTTATTTGATTACTTACTTCTTATCACATTAGAATATAAAATCTGTATTAAAGTTTTGATATAAGAATGAAATCAGAATATAACGCTTTTTCATATTTTGATACTTTCTATAAATGCTTAATAAACGTATGATATTGAAGAAAATTTAATTAAATTAAATTCTTATATAAAAAAATTATTGGTTAAAATCGCTGAACCAAAATAAAATTCTTGGATTATGTTCACATCATTTTTATTAGTTTTAACGGATTCAGTAAATAAAATTGTTCCTTTTAATGAACGCTAATGAAATGTAAATATTTCAGAATGCTCAGCTTGACGCCTATATTCTGCGGGATTACGACTATGGGGTCGATTATGTGATTGATCGTGAGTCACTAGAACAATCATTAGTTACACGAGTAAGACTGTCGACAAAATTCTTCATTACTGAGTTTTCACTCTGTTTGGAAAAAATGAGAATAGTTTATAATATGTTCTTCTTCTCGGCAATCATGTTTTATTCCATTGGTAAATATAATATGCTATATATATATAATAATGCTATTCAAGAAATTATAAAAGCTTGGCTTTATAAATTCTTTCACAATTTGAAAATTCTGCTCAACGAAAAATAGCTTTTTTTAATAACAGCAATTTTAGGTCTTAATAACTATTAAATTTTTAGTTCAAATTACACTTAAACTCCAAAAACACGAGCTCCAAAGATACGAGTGCTCCTGAAATACGGCCGTACTGACTCCAAAGAAGCGAGCGGAATCCCCCTCCATATTCTCCTGCGCTACTATAGGGTCAGTCCCTTACTGCGCATGACTTGAATTTAACGTGTGGCTGCGCGTAGTTAGACCTGTTTACGTTTTAACACATCACCCCCGGAATCTGAACGCCGCAGAAGTTACATAAAGTCGTATCTTTGGATTTACCGATTCCTGAAATTCTCGTTTCTTTAGAGTTCGACGGTATTTTTGTTGTACTCTGTATATGTACATCATTTTTGTAGTAAAAAAAAATAAAATCTTGAAGGTCCCTAAAATAATAAAATTGTTTGCGTTCCTCTGATAAAAATATGAAAAATAGTTCTATTTCTTCATTAGTGGTTCATAGTGTACCAACGTACATTAAAAAATCTAATCCTCGCTTCCTTGCTGCAGGGTTAAGTTCAGAATTCGAGTGCTTACCGAA
>JAAAKG020062107.1:0-17783 GCA_010014905.2 Druon quercuslanigerum | reverse complement strand
CCTCGCGCCATCTGTTGCTATTACACCTAACTTCGTGACCAGTTCCTTGTCTCCCTCGCTTTCTGCCATCTTAATTAGTTTTTCGATCTAACCTATAAATTTTAACCCCTCACATATATCGCTAATAATAAAATACAGATACCTTTTTAAACGCCACTTTTTAATCTCACTTATCAGCCTACCTTTATTGCACTTAATAATTACCACTCACACCATATATTTGCATACAATCACCATAATTCTTTATAAATATCCTCGACCACGTGGACCCGCGTCCGCACACTTCCACGCCACCTAACCAAGTCCTGATGTGTCTTTAACTAGAATCATTAAATTTCCCATAAAAAGAATTATTTTTACCCCAGAAGATTGATTTATAAAAAAAGGTCAAAATTTTCAACCAAAAACAGATTTTCAACCAAATATTAAATAGTTATATTTTAGGTAGGAAAATTAATTTTCAATAACAAAAAAATAAGAAACAAATTTTCAAAAAAATAGTTCAACTTGCACTTGGATAAAACTTAATAAACTGAACTTTCAGTAAAAAAATTAGTTTAAACAAAAGAGCGTGTTAATCCATTTTAATGTGGCAATTAAAAAAAAATTAACTACAATCTTGAAAAAATTCTCTGACTTAAAAAACAATTCCCTGACATTTCCAGGTTTTTCCCGGTACATACAAATTCCCTGACAATTCCAGGTTTTCCATGTTTTTCAGGCAGGGTAGACACCTTGAAAGATTATAATTCTTTAATTCCCTGTCCTAAAGTCAAAACTTCAATTCTTAGTGGAAATTGTATATCCCAAAGTCAAAATTATAATTCTTTACGAAATTTCTGCTTAAAGAGTCAACACTGCAGTTCTTTAAGAAAAATCCTTGTCCTAACTGTCAACATTATATTTCTTTACTGAAATGTTGTACCCTACAGTCCAAATTAGACTTTCTTCCTGAAATACTGTATCCAAAGCAAAAATTATAATTTTTCTTAGAAATTCCCACTCCCGAACGAAAAATTATCTTACTTTACTAAAATTCTTTTTCCCAACTCAGAATTATACTTCTGTTAGAAAATGCATTATTTCAAGTCGAAATTGTAATTGTTTATACCTGTTCTGTATGAGAATGATGATTTTTTCACAAATTCCTGGTTTTAATTCAAAATTAGAGTAATAATTTAAATAAAGCATATTTGAATTTTCATACTAGTATATTTGAGAGTTTTCCAAAGATTTGCTCTTTTTTAAATAAATCAGAAATAAGACACTGAATCAAATCAGTAAACATTTTCACTGAATCAAATAAGTCACGATTTGCAGCTACTCAAATTTAGAGAGTGCGGCGTAAAATCAATTTTAGAACATTCCTTTGAGATGTGATTACTAGAATAGAACATATGGCGCCAAAAGTTCGGATAGGGGCCAAAGTTCCTGGTTTAAGACTCTAGGGATGAAAAAAGTCGATCAGTATACGGGCCTTTTGTTTGACTATAATACAGCTACTGAAAGAGCAAGGGCGAGACTGCCACGTGTGTGACTCATTCAACTCCACTAAAGAGATGGATTTTTACTACCAAGGAAGGAGACCACCCAAAGATTTCAATCTGGAAAGTTGGTTTCGAAAGGATATTCTTTGACACATAATAGGTGAAGAGGATTTTCATTTTAGGCCAGGCGGCAAAGCCAAAAAAATGGTCATTTTTGACATTAATTCCGACTAAAGAAATTATGGTTTTAAAATGTTCTTTGGGTCAATATAAGAAACCGTTTTCGTTATACCCCTTCCTCGACGCCTGCGTATTTTTTGGCAGTATGGTAAACTTTGTATTTTCTGGAAGATTTTTTATGTTCAATTAATATCCCACAAGCGAAATGCCAAAATTCCTTTTAGTTTTTTTTTTTTAAATGGATTTTCTAAGACCGCATTTTGGTATTTCGAGCAGACATGCCCAACCAGGGGAAATTTCCTAGGAAAACAGATGTTTCGACAGGAGCGCAATACCCTAACATTTCCCTTGGAGAGCAGTGGTGGTGGAAGAGGCGTCTCCTCTGTGACGTCACGCCGCTAAAGGCCTCACCGTAGATAGGAAATATCTGTTGAAGTGCTACGGGGAAAATAACCTTTCAATATAAAATTGTAATAGTAACTAGGATTTCAATTCATTTACTAACACTCAGCAAATTTTTACAGTAAACTATTTTAAACTTTTGTTAGCACATACATGTTCGGCTTGCGATGCCAAACATTTTGACATATAAAACTTGCCCGCAGTTTGAAAAACAAAGCAGAAACATGCGAGCCCGCGAAAAACAATAGAAACCCAGCGATAAAACTAACGTTTATTATTTTTCTCCAGTAAAAGAACAAAAAAAAATTTACAGTTTACAAAAATATCGAAAATTGCAAAAGAACAACGATTTTCCTGCGCTGTGTAAAATTTCTGAAACGTCGGTTAACATGCTTAGACCGCGGACCCTTAATTTATAACTCGTTTGTTTATGGTTTTTTGCGTACCTACATTTTTCGAATAATAGCCGGGCAAAGTCCAAAAAAGTGTAAAAAATGTAAAAATTGTCGGTAAAATCAATGTTAATAAATTAATAATACATTAAAAACTTATTTCTTACTGTTTGTAAGTAATTTCATTAATGAAATAATTTTTTTCATTATATACGGTTTTCACAATTGCGAACATATGTTCCTTAGTCCCGTGCCACGTGCGGGAAAGAGAAAGGCGTCTTCACCAGTCTTCTCGTCCATCTGAAGTCATTAATTAATTTTTCAGAGAATAGCAATCAGTAAGAGATCTCAAAAAGATTTAGAAGAGTGTTTATAATTTGAACTTGCTTCTTTCCCACTCTCACTATTTGATGAATCTGGAATGAGGAAAACCAGAAAATCGGCATGTACGAGATTTTTTTCTCCCGTTAACGAGTCCATAGATTTGAATAACGTGATTAACGTAGTAGACGGTGTATTCCTGCTTCATTGAGTTGTATGGCATCAGCGAGAGACATTCGACTGAATCGTATTCAAGTACGTGAAATACGTTGCAAAGACTAAGAACCACGCAGTGTAGTCCAGGCGATTCGGTGATGAAGAACATTAAAACAATGACAGCAATAACTTTACAGGAAAATTTTTCGCCAAGTATAAGAACCCGTGCCGAAATCGCCAAGTTTGTTCCTGGTTGAAAAAATTAAAAAAAGTTTTTTCCCTCCATTTCCGAACACGATGTTTGCAGCTGATACTGCTGATATTGCATGACAAAAAAAGTCGACTGTCTCGCAACTAAGCCAAAATAAAAAGATACATAAGTTCAATCTCACTCGTACTGAGAAAATTGAGAAAAACTGTTTACCTAAAGATCTCTAATATAGAAAAAAAATTTGAATAATTCAGATACGCTATTTGGGTAAAAATAATGCGGTTTTTCATATTTTGAAATACAACATTTATTTTAAAAATGTATATTATAACTATCTAATTCGGATATTTTTACTGTTAAGAATACTTAATTTATTGTCAATTTACTTTAAATTTATTACTGTATATTCGCGTTGAAAGTTCAGTACACATTTACTTTTTGTGAGTTTTATAGGTGCCGGAAGATTGATAATATGATTAAGATAAATATTTTTCTCTAAAATAAATTGAAATATACCTATAAAAATAAATTGTAATTGGAGCTCAAAAAATCCCTTTTGTTAGTTATAAAAGAAGATATTTCGTTTACTTTTGTCTTTTTTCTTCTCTTAAAATTTTATACTTAAAAAGTGAAATATTTTTTTTATATATTAAACTATTTGGCAGAAAATAACCTTTCTTGTTAAAAAATCTGATTTTTGAGTTAAAAACTCCACATTTTTGAACAAAATACATATTTTTGGTTGAAAATTAACTTGTTGTTGAAAAATCATACATTTGGGTTTAAAATGCAACTGTTCTGCAGATAATTAATCTTATTGGCTTCAAAATTCAACAATTTAGTTGAAAATTAATGTATTTTCTTGAAAATTCATCTTCTTTAGCAGAACATTAACCATTTTCGTAGAAAAAATATTTTTTTGATTCAAAGTATAACCATTTGGTTATAAGTTGAACTTGTTAAAAATTAAATTTTTGTTGGATTGACCTATTTCTTTGAAAATGTAACTCTTTTGTTGAAAATTAGTTTTTTATTTCCTTAAATTGGAGCCCAAATAATCCATTTTGTTATTTAGAAGAGAAGACATTACATTTATTTTTTTGTTTTACTCTTAAAAATTCGCGAAATAAGAAACATTTTAAGACCTTAATCGGCTTGTATTGTATATCATTTTTTATAGGACTTGCGGATGAATATTTTTCTTTAATTCAAAGAAAGTTTTTTTGAATCAAATAATCTTTTTTCTGAGTATATTTAAATTATTACTAGAAGAAAAAAAATTTTAGATCATCATAAAAAATAAATATAATTAACTCATGGAAAATCGTACTGAGTAATTTTTTTTATTAAAAATTGTGAATTTGGTTCGTTGGAAAGATTGAAAACATTGTTTTACTAGAGACAGAAGAGAAATATATTTTTATATGCAAAAATACAATATTTAGCTTATGAACCAAGAAGTCCACCCAGAACTTAAAATAGAATGTCGAATCTGTAGAACCACAGATATACACAAGTGCAGTGTTGCAGCCATCTTCACTTCGCATTGCCGATTGATGTTCGACTGCGCACATCGAGGCGCAGATATATTTTCCTAGACTAGCGCGCTATTATTCACTTTGGGAACTGATACACATTCTTTCGAACCGAATTAAAAATATTTACAACTCTTCTACAATTCATGGTGGACTAAATTTGGCTTCTTATTTAGATTTTGTATAGTAAATACAGAACACTTTTCCCTAGAATATTATCGAGAGTTACAGGACTCGTTTGCATTTAGTATTTAAAAGTCTGAAATCTTTGATTAAAAGTCATTCAAAATCTTCAACATTTTGGTACCCGTCCAAGACTCCTGGACTAATTCTACACTTTTTACAGGATATATTTTTTCCGCGCAGTCCACGTTCGAGAGTTCTTAGTATCGCGAAAAAACATAAAAATGTTTGCATTACGGTAAACTCTATTACAATAAGTGATCTGGAAATAGAATCGATTAGGTATAAGTGAAAATGTGAAAAATACGTAAGATTACTTGTATCTTTGTGTGCCTACGGGTGCGTGATTATGTTTTTGATTACAAAGAAACAAAACTATTTTTTGAATCAAATGAAGAAAGGATTCAGCACAGTTTACATTGCGAATGGCTTGTCGTGGAATTTTCTAGTCTTGTCATATTTAGTAGTTTAGTGAACTACTAAATAATTTACAAAATATGACACAATTCCACGGTAAGCCATTTACAATGCACATTATGCTGGGTCGTTTATGGTTAGATGAACTACATGTTTTGATTAAATCAACCAAACTCATTCCTTAGACCAAAAAAAAAACACTTGAATTAACTAAAATATTATCTTGGATCGAGCAAAATGTTTCTGGGATTAACCAAACGTTTTACTCAGACCAAACAAAATGTTTGCTAGTATCAACCAAAAGCTTTGGTGTCATCAAACAAATCTTTTTATCCAAGAAATTGTCTTTGGGCAACCAAATATTTTGTTGTCCATATAATAACCATATTCATGGGTTGGTTCTACAAAAATTTTGTTCATTCAACCAAATCTTTTTGTGGATGTACTCATAATTTTCTAACCTACGATCGTATGGTTAAATCAATGATACTATTTCTATCAGTGTAGCCGGGACTTATTGCCCGTGAATTTCTGAACAGAGTCCGAGCTAATTCAAAGTCTAAAACATACGTAAGGGCAAGCGATTCGTTTTGCTTGTAAATTAGCACCGCACTCGGTCACTTTTACAACGAAAAAAAGTTATTTCGGTTCTTTTTTTATGTGTATGCTGATGACGTATTGCATGACTTGTACAACGTTTAGGACACGCAAAGGGCTTTGCGTATCTTTTTCTGTTACATTTGTCAACTTTTTTGATTTTACTCATTTATAAACAATCGCTTTTTGCAATAAAAATCAATAATTAATCATTTTTATTGATATATTTAGATGCAGCTTTCTCTTCAGAATCCAACGATACCAAAAACTCATTTTTCATAAAAATGTTACTTATTCTTCGAGAAAAACGTAAACTTCGAAAGTATTCATTTCTCCATCTTGAAATTTTGACAGCAAATTGTGGGATGTTTTAGAAATATAATGCCGTAAAAAAAAGAAAAATATTAGTCCTATTTTTAGCAGTGCCTATTTGTTTATAAACAAGAGCAATTTGTTTATAAAAATTGCTTACTATTCTTTTGCAATGTTTACCGTTTTGAAACTCGGTCAACAGAGAATATATAATGAAAAATTCATTAAAATATCTCAAATACTTTTTTAATAATAAATACTTTTGAAAAATCACTTTTCAGATCACCCAAATGTTTAAAAAACTGTTTCTCGCAAAATACACATCATATAACAAAATGAAGAAATAGGTATCGAATATTTTCGGATAAAGTACGGAAAAAAATATAAATTTAAAATAAAAATTTTGGGGGTAAATCTCCCGTGAAATGGCCCTTATGTATCTTTTTAGTTTGGACGGCAGTATTTCAATCAGTTGATTTTTAACTGATTCGTATTTAAAGAGTAACTCTGTCAGGTTTTCCCTGACGTTCCCTGGCATTCTCTGTCCAGTTGTAAAATCTAAAACTTCAAATTTGGAAAGCACAATTTTTTTTGAGAATAGAATGGATATCTTGAAATGGACTCAATGTTTCAATCTAACATTCAAAGCAATTAGCTAAGGTTCTCTACGGACAATTTGGGTCAAAATATTTCGTTCGCGCTGGCATTCTATTTCTCTAAGTATTTGTTTTTTAATAACAGCATCTATTATTACCTTTATTATCTATTATTTATAAAATATTGTTTAAGCTGAATAACGTTTTCTAGATTTTATTCAAAACCTGTAATGCTTGCTTTTCATTGCTTGGAAAGTAATAGGAAAACCGCTGGGTATTTGGTAGAAAAAAAATGTATATCCGGCGGGCAAAGTTGTCGATAAATGGATTCGGGTGCGTTCAATCTCGCGGCAAAACTGCAATACCCTGGCGTGCTGTCGATCCGATAAATCCAAGCCTCCCAAATTGCCAACCGTCGCTAACGGCTTGAGGCTGTATTGAGTGGGGGAGGGGTCAAATAAACAGGGATCTGTGCTTCCGATTTTCTATCTCTTCGAGATTTTCAGCCACCATCCAGGGAAAAGGGTAAACAGGGAAACTATTGCTCTTCTCTTTTTCCGTCGTATCTGATTTGCATAGGAATCTGAGAAAAACAGGCCCTTGTTCAGACTGGCTGTCCCGTTCTCCCTCTCTTTTTCTCTCTCTTTCGAGATCGATACTTTCGAGGGTGGCACTACTGCAGCGTGGTAGCATATTTCGCCTACGTCTCACTTTAAAGCTCCTGAAATAGCGTCCCGCGCTCCGCGGTTGTTCTACATTGCTCAGTTCTCCGCTCCCTTCGAGATACGTGACTGCAGCTTTCTGAGGATCTGTAGGTCGAGGTTGGATCTCAAGACGGAGGGAGGGTTAGACATTACAGGATTAAAGGGCGAAATCGTCCGGAAAATCCGGGATTTCAGCCCATTTTTCACTTCATAAACGACTTCCAGTTTCTAGCTTCTTTTTGAGTTTTGTGCGGGATTTGTGGCTTGTTGTTACAGCGCTTGATATGATTTATAATTTTCAAGTTGAGCGAGCGAAGAAAACTGCGGTTTTTGACAACTATTCGAGAAAAGTTTCTACAACTTCCGTACAAATTAAGTCTTGCAAGGAACTAAGCCCGACTAGCCTAAAAAAATTTTCACTTAAAAGGGCTTGCACGTCCCGTATTATTTATGATTATGTTATGGTGATACTCTAAGAGTAGGGCGTAATCCTATGTGCCGTTTTAGGTCCGTCGGATTTTTTTTGTTGAATATTACGTAAAATGTTGTGCTGATTACAAAAAAGTAGGGTGCCCCACCCCCCGAAAAATGGGGAGGTTTCGAGATATTCGCGTTATAATTTGTTTTTAATGAATGCAATAGTTCTGTTGTAATTTGGGGTTTTTCGTAAGTTCAAATAAATGGTCGACTAGAAACTCGATTTACGAAAAGAAATATCCTCTGTCATTTTTTGATCCAATCAAGTGTTAACATAAAAATTAACAATCACGTTAAAAAATTAGGAAAAAAATTTACGATTATTTGGTTAAATTATTGATTACACAGGAAAAAGCTTTAAACAAAAGTTAGACTACTCTCAGAGCAGAACTTTTTTCTAAGAGAACACTTTTTGATCAAAGTGATCAATTTCGAGAAAACATCGAGTAAAGAAATAAAAAATTTCGAGTAAGAATAGAAAGGTGTTTTCTTTGTATGAAGCAATTTATTAAGAAATTTTAAGAGATAAAAGATACTCCTTTTGCGAGCACTCAAAGTAAAGGGTCGCGTACTTTTGACGTCGACTTTAAATTGACAAAACTCGATTGGGCCTTTTTTGTAAAAGTTCAATTTTTAATTTTCTTTCTCAAATTTGTAACGTCTCAGTGAAAACAACTTTTTATGGAAAATTAAGAAATGTAATATCTAAAAACATTAAGAATCACTAAAAACACTAATCACTTAAAACACATTAACTTTTGAAAAGGATATAACTTTAGAATTTTTTAAAAATTAAGAACTTTTCGAATTTGATATCTCCACTTCAACTTGTGTCATGATTTAGGCAATTTACAGAAAAAATATTAAATTTGCAGGACACAATCTTTCAAACCTTATCGTTTATTCAAGCCAATAAAATCTAAAAAATCTTTACGGGTTCCCGAGTTATGACTCAAAATGTCGAAGTGTGGCTGTGCATAGAATTTGAGTTGGCGATCACCGCTGCAGATATACGCGTGGAGATTTCTAGTAATGTCTCAGAAACCCGTGAAATTTCATCGGGTTTAATTGACTTAAATAAAAACAAGATTTCAAAGATCGTGGTTTCTACCTCATGGCATGAGTTGAATTTTAGATACAAAATTCGAGAAATTCTTCAATTAAAAGCAAAAAAACTTCTCAAGTGATATATGATAATTTTCTAAAATTACTACCATAACTTCTGACCGAGTTAACGTGTGTCAAGGCCATTGCGCTAGCCATGTAATTTCCGACGGTAGTATATCTTCTTTTCCTTGCTTCGTGTTATACAGGGTATCTAAAAAGTAACTTACCACTTAAATAATTTTTCAGGTAAAATATTTTCTCAAAAAGATCAAGGTCATTCATTAACGAGTAATCTAGTAGTGACTTTGAAATTGACCTTCAAGGTTATTTCAAGGTTAATTTTGTTTTTTAACTCTAAACCCCTATTTTTGACAACGACAATCGAATGAGCGGGAAATTTTACGTCCAAACATGTACTCAGGTCATGGGTCAAGGATCACCTTGAACTTCAGCAGAAGGTTTTTAGGCTTGACCCTGGTATGGGTCGGGTCCAATCCGGACTGCCTCAGCTCAGGTGTTTACGAAAATGTTCGAGGTCACTCTTGGTCTAAATTTTAACGACGAATCCAGTGGTGACCTTGAATTTGACCTTTGAATTGAATTTCCTTGATAGGAATAAGAGCTGACTCATTTATGATCCTAAATTTTAGGGTTTCGCTTTGAACGTCCGATCCTTCAGATAACCCCAATAAAAATAATCTAGATAACCATATGTCTTTAAAGTTGTCTCCGGTCATTTCTCTTATTGCAAGAACAATTAAACGTCGAAGCAAAGCTTCATAGTTTTGGGCATTTAAGTTACCATTAATGAAAAACGTTCCGATCATTCTATTGTTAAGTATTCTATGTTGGAAAGTTGATTTATCTGAAAAAGCTATGTTTCTGGAAAGTTAGGATCTTCAACTATGCGTGCCATCATGTCTTCAGAAAACTCAACGCGACGATCGAAATCGTCTTCATGCAACTTTTGAAACAGTTTGAATTTAAATGGATGGAATTTCGCTCTTTTTAGTACTTGGTGTACAGACGATTTACTTATGTCATGCTATTAAGCAGCTCTGCGGATGAAATTATGCGGATTTTCAGTGAATGATAACAAAAAATGTAGTGACTTCTTCTCACTTGCTGCTGACCTTGATCTGCCTGATGTAGGTGGATCTCTAACAATGCCGAGATTGTTGAACCTACTAACAGTATTTTGAACGGTCGAGAGTGCAATTGGAGTTCTACCAACCCTAAATGTTTCTTTGAAAACATTCCTTACTGTCCTATCTTTCTACTTGGCCCCAACCTCTCATCATAAGAAGCGTTGTTCTTTATCTTTAGATGAAAAACAAAATTGACCTTGAAATAACCTTGACGGTCAAGCTCAAGATTAAATTAAAGGTCTCCACTGGATTCCTTCTTAAAATTACTTCAAGAATGACGTGGGGCAAGCCTAAAAACCTTCAGCTGAAGTTCATCCTTGACCCATGACCTGAGTACATATTTGGACGTAAAATTGCCCACTCTTTCGATTGCCGCTGTCAAAAAAAGGGGTACCTATTTAAGAAACACAGTTTATCTTAAAATAACCTTGAAGCTTAAAGTCAAATTCAAAGTAATCACTGGATTCCTCGAAAAAAGTTACTCCAAGAATGACCTTGACCTTTTTGAAGAAATATTTTACTTGGAAAATTATTTGGATTATTCGTTACTTTTTGGACACAATGTATGAGGACAATGAAATAAGCTGAATTTTAAATAAAATATTTTTCTTTGGTAGGCCATAACTTTGAACCTAATTGGAACTAGAATATCGTATTCAAAATGGAAAATTTTTTTAAACTAATTTCTGAAGCTCATATCTCGTTAACTATACAGGTAAAACATTCTATTTTTGCTCAACCTGCAGCTAATTTTACGCATTTTAATGTCTGATAACTTTTCAATGGTTTCTGGATGTGCAAGCTCTTTCAACTAAAAATATGTTTGGGCTAGACGTGCAATATTATAGTAGTATATATAATAGTAGTAGTAGTAGTAGTAGTAGTAGTATATTATAATAGTCTGGAATAATAATTTAAAAAAAGAATTTTACCTCGAGATTTATTTGATTTTACATGAAGACACTTATTAAGTCAATATATAAAGGGGATTTTCATAAGTATCAGTGCAAATTCACGAGCTTTTAATACGTCTCGTTTATTCAAGAACAAACACGACTGGTAAGTTTGCCGAAAAGTTAGGCACTTTTTCTTATCTAACAATATATTTGGAGTCAGCCATAAAGAGCATTTTAAATAAGGGAATACAACACAATCAATCCGGAGATTTACCTTGTCACGGATCATAAACTAGTAAGAAGTTTTTAGCCTACTTTTTATTATCGAATGCAGGCTATCAATCAAGAAAATAACAATTACTGGTTTTTACGAAATGGAAACACAATCTCGGCATCAATTCACTATAGGATATCAGATGACGTTATATCATAGCCTATCAAATTTCCAATATCATATACCGAAACAAACATATGACAGACTTGTAAAAAAGCTGCTCTCGTAAAGAGCCGCTTTAAATATTCAACAAAAGATTAAAGTTTTCAAGCTAAAAAGTCTGATTTTTTAGAACACGAGTTTTAAATCTGAAAAGATGAATCTGTAACAAAGAAGTTAATTATCAACCAAGAAAGATCAATGTTCAATCAAACAGTTGAATTATCTCATCCAAAGAAAAATTAATTTTCAACCAGACAGTTGAACTTTTAAACTACAAAGACGAATTTTCAACCAAATAGTCGACAGTTAAATTTTCAACAAAAGCAGTTAATTTTTAGCCAAAAAAAAGTTTTCAACTGAAATAAATTACTTTTTGCAACAAAAAATAAAATTAAAAGAACGATTTTTCTCTCCACACAATTGAATTTTTGGGTCAAAAAAGCTGACTTAACAAAATAATAAAATATCAAACAAAAATTATTCAAATTTACTTAAAGAAGGATGAATTGTTCAAAAAAGGTAAAAGAGGGAAAGAAAGTGAAGTATACGTGGAGAGATATTTCAAGAGATTAATTTACGGAAGCGCGCGTGATTTTATAGAGCCCAAATTTTTACGCGCTTTAAAGTCTCGGACTATATGATCTAAAAGCATAGAATTCAAGAACAAAGGAGTATTGCCTAATGCCTGAAACTTCGAGACCTATGATTTAAAATCCAGAGTTCCGAGATCTCTCTAAACCTCAATTAGCGAGAATTTCACTAGTTAAATTAGAAAATGTATGGTTCACTAACAAAATTATAATATTTTGAGGTTTGACTTTTAAAATGATAAGTATTTTACTACTAAATTAGTATAAATTTTACTAATATTAATTAGTAACCATGTTTCACTATGATTTAGTAACTTCTCTTTACTAATTCAATAGTAACATAGCCCGATCACTAAAGAATTAGTGACCTGTAATAATTTCGACCAATCAGAAGTCATTTTCTTACATAGAATTCTGCGCCGAATACTGAAAAATTTATTCAGGTAGTGCGAAAGAAAAAAAAAAGCGGCCGTTCAGCCTTACATTATCTGCGTAAAGGGTCAGGCGATAGATTCGTATTTTATTTAAGGCGATGGTAGCATACTTAAGAACCACACAAACTTTCCACTATTTGATTAGTAACGACTGCAACGACACGGGCTACTAATTGCTTAGTGGAATTTAGTGGAATCTTACTAATTGCTCAGTAGAATTTTACTATAGCGTAACTTTTACATCTTGTATTCAGCTATCTCTGAAAAAGTATTCAGCAAACAAATATGGCAAATATTTTGAAAAAAACTCAGCGCAAAAAGAAAGAGCGTTAAAATCCACGTCAAATGTGCGCAACAGTAAGAAAAATATTTAAAATGAGGAAAAAGACGAGTCTTTTGAAAAATTTGGTGCGATGACGTCAGATTTTAGGTTATTTCTGAAATCGCCATGACTTCCGCAACTTTCACCTTACAGAGAGAAAAAAAATACGTATTCGCTTATTTTCCACACTTAACAACATATTTCAATTTGAAACCAATCGGTAAGGGTTGCTCTAACACGCTGCCTGATTTCAGTTGTAAGCGATCACTTATAAAACTTAAGATAATTTAAAATTCACTATATTAAAGTTGACATGTGAAGTTAAAACGATAGTAATACATTTTATTCTAAAGAGCAAAATCAATTTTTTAAATTGCAATACAAAGGATAGGGGAATCTCAAATGACTATATGAAAAAGAAATCACGCCACGAAAAGATTTAACCTTCAGACGGAGGAAATAAAGACAAAAATTAGAGAAAAATTAAATACGGACACACGAATACAAGTATTATTTTTATTACTATATACTTAATTAACTCACTACATACGCTTATCTCTATGAAAAATCGGAACGGCTGCAGCGTGATTCGAACCTAACTTACCTAAAGTACTAATGCATTCCCTTAACTAAACCCCACTTGAGAACTCAGGGCAGTATGAAAAATATCTGGGTCCTTTTGCAAGAGTGATTTGTTGCTTCAGACATTTTGTTAATCGATAGGTTAACCATTTTATTACTTTGAATGATTAAATTGATTTTTTAACAAATAAATTTTTTTAACGGAACTGGTAATATTCTTGTATGAATAAAATTCTCTAATTTGATATCCCAGTAACTCAGAATAATAAATTTGAGCGTATTTAGATCTGATATTTTATAAATTGCAATCAGTGAATTGAATTTGATTACTTTAGTGTATAGATTTTGTGAGAAAGTATTCCTAATGTTTTAAATCTCATAGTAAATGAATGAATTAAAAATAGAAATAGCTAACTTTTATTTAAAATGTTGTAATACATAATAACCTTTCGGCTCGATCGGAAAATGGCGGAAACAATAGAAGAGCATTCTCAAACGAAACTACACTCATGGAAAACTAGTTACACCACACGTTAAAACCAATATAACAGTTTAGTATAATCTTTTACGATCTGGGGAAATTGTAAATGCATGAGACGGACAAAAATACGAAAAGGACAAGTTCGCAAACTCGTCGTGAATCACCGACATTACACACTGCACAAATACACACATGACCATTATCATGATTAGTATTTTTATACATAACACTGTAGAACACACATTCGCTGAGGTAACTATATTAACTTAACCTGACCTTTACTTATACATATAACACGAAAATCACGCTCAGAGAAGGGGTGTGAAGATTCCTTATACATTAAGTAGTGAAAGTTTTTTGAATTATGAGAAACGACATGGTGTTGAATAACTAAACTTAGAAACATTCGAAATTAAAAGTAAAAACAGAAAAATATTTTGTATTATTATTATTATAAGGTAAAAATGGGGTTGAATAAAATTCAAAAACATGTATAGGTTTTTCGTTTTTTTAATCACACTGGAAAACACGTGTCTTTACGTGAATGTTGATCAGTTTAGCGGGAAATGCAAAGTTCTCCGAGTCACATCGTGAGCGCTCGGCTAGAAGTAACGATCGGCGGATTCGACGAATCTCGGGAGATTATCGGAGCTATTCGGGTTGTCATACAGTCATTTGCAATTTCCTCAACTAAAGCTTACAATTTCTGTTAGCGTCTATTACAGAAAATAAAAATCCTTATTTCTTCTCACTTTCTCATTGACTATATTAATTTATAGAATTTTTTCTATTAACTTATGTACCTCAAACTATTAATTTCTGTAATTGCTTTTATATTATTTGATAATATCATTATCAACTTTTATTATTCTCCGTTTTAATACATTTAAAAGCAATCTTTGCTATTAAATATAACAATTCTTGTTCTCAAGATATTACGTTTTCATATTTTAATTGTAAAGTTTCGCACACTGAAAAAAAAATCCAGGTGCAGGGGGGTACCAAATACCCTGGAACCAATGTTGTCCGCGTGGACTGGACCTGTATCGGTTCGAAAATAGAATTACGGCAGTTTAATTTTCTTGGGACCAGCTTGATTCGGCTAGCGAACGTCCGACGGTACCAGTATCGAGACAACATTGCTTCTGCGGATGCGGGACTAGAGCAATTCAATAGAAAGATCGCGTCCCGTCCGACGGTGGTATCACAGGAGTCCGGACGAAGATCAACAACAGTATCACGCACGCGTTTATCTAAGCGCAGTCGGTCGAGCTCGGGAACGTTCGGGTCTAGCTAGTAGAACGCATCAATCCCGCTTCGTCCGGACTCCTGTGATACCAGCGTCGGAAGGGACGCGACCTTTCTGTTGCATTACTCTAGTCCCGCATCCGCAGTAGCAATGTTGTCTCGATACTGGTACTTCGGGCGTTCGCTAGCCGCTGGTCCCAAGAAAATTGAACTGCCGTAGTTCTATTTTCGAACCGATACAGGCCCAGTCTACGCGGACAACATTAGTTGCAGGGTATTTGGTACCCCCCTGCACCGGGATTTTTTCCCTGTAAGTACACTAACAATAATTGTTATATTTACACGATTTCCCCAAATCGTAATGGACTATATCAATTATGAATATTCAAATAGCAAATATTGCTATAAATTTTTTTTTAGTTTTTCTCGAAGCAGAAATAGCGTCTGTCCAAGAGTGATCTGATCGAGAGTTTTGAGGGTCATAATTTTTTAGAGCAAGGACAAGGATAGGCTAGAAAAAGACAAAAAATGTAATAACACGGAAATGTGAAAACAATTTATTTGTTTACAAGAAATGTACTTCAATATAAATTGTTTAAACATAAATTCGAATTTATATCTATTTAAATAATTTCTACTACAGTATATTTTTCATAAACGAAGAAATTGTTTTTATATTTACGTATTAATAAACAAACTTTTTTGTCGTGTTCTTTTGTTTTTCCTTTCAATTAAATATAAAAAAAAAATATTTTCTCTTCGCTTGAATTGCTAAAATAAAGCTTAAAGGAAGATCAAAGTACGAACAAACATAAGTACAGGCTGTATTTATTATATATGAAAATATATTATCTGGTATGATTAACTGCAGATATTGCACGCGCCACACCACTTGACTCTTGTTGCATCACAAACTTTATACAAATTATGCAAATGACATCGCATAGATGGAGCCACGAGTGTGACGTCACAACTTAAAACTTTCGAGGACTGAAAAGTAGCTTCATTGCAGTCTTTTTTTCAGCTCGAAGTATCTGCATCCTACGACAAGACAATTAAATATTCCTTTAAAACCAATAGACTAAAATTCAGCCTAATTACTGACTTTTTTTTACATAGAAAGACTTTTTTAAATACGATTTTCATTATTAAATCACGTTACTGACTTAATTTTACACAAAAATGAAAACAAGTCTAGCGAAAATTTCAGACTTTCGTTTTGCTATAAAATATCATCGCATTTTTTGTTGCTAAAATTAAATAGGAACAATAATAATTTAAAAATATTTTTATATTTAAGCAGATTCATTTAAAAAATGACAGGTTCTGCACTTCAAGTTGGAGATTTTCCCGCTGAAGAAGTGCATTGTTCCTAGGCAAAATTAGACAAAACGTGCTTTTCCCATCTGAAAAAAATTATTTTGAGATACTTAGATGATGTAAATGTTGACATTTGTTAAAGGAAAAATACAAATTTCTTTTCAAACATCGGTAGTTTTTAAATTAACTTAGTTTTTTGGGTTTTCTTTTCAGATACTGACAAGGTTGAAAAAAATTATCTGACTTTTCTTTGACTTTTCCCTGACCAACTTTTCATTTTCCATGATAATTCATATTTAAATACCAGAATTTTAATCTTGTAACAATTTTAATATAAAATCTCGTATGAATAGTTTAGTGAGCATAAAAGTTGCAGGATGTATTCTTTTGAGTTCTTTCAGAATTAATATTAACAGGAGCATACACTTTGAAAAATATTGGAAAAATAGTGTCATGACATTTTCTAAAAAGCTAAGAAATTCTTTTAAACCCCATAAAAATGTTGAAACCTTAATAAAACATTTGGAATTTTTTCATATATACTAACCTTTTCCCATTCCTTTAAATCCTATGAACTACCTAGCCAACCCACAAAAATCGAGCAGAATTCTGTAAAATAACGAAAAATCTGTATATTTCTCAATATTTCTTTAAAAAAAATTATGAAATCCTCTGAATAACCCAAAAAACTTTTAAAATCTTAAGATCTTCAAAATCCGTTGAAATCTCTGGAAAACTCTCCTAGATACCGCCCTAGATATCTGTAGAAATTCTTTGAAGTTTTCCAATCTTGCAATACACTATATTCTTAAAAATCCTTTAAAATATACAAAGTTCCTACAATCTTGTGAAATTAATATAAATCTTTTGAACATCCTGAAATATTTATTATGTTTGAAATTCATTTTGAATCTTTTGCCCCCCCCCCCACACACAATCCCATGAAACCCGATGGATATTTATAATATAATATTATATATTATATTAATATATTTAATATTTATAATTTTGAAATCCTCCCGAATCACTCTTCAAGTTCTCTAAAAATTCTTTAAACTCCTTGAAATCCCTTGGAATTTTATAAAATATTCTAAAATGTTTCAAATCCTTTCAAACCCACAGTGTTTTTAAATCTTCAACTCCCTTGAAATACTATCAGCCCCGTAAATTATCAGGTGTATTAAGCTGACGTAACCACATCTTCGAATTAAGTTGAAACCTATTTCATAATTAAGGGCTCATTTAAGGC
>JAAAKG020062096.1:0-17784 GCA_010014905.2 Druon quercuslanigerum | reverse complement strand
AGATTTCCAAAATAAGATAATAGAAAGCATAGGTAAGGAAGCTTGGGAAGCGCTTATACGGAATAAAGATATAGAAGACACATGGACTATGTTCCGGGATATTATTGTTAGATGTGCGAAAGAAGTGTGTGGCACCGCGGTTGAAGGAAGAAAATCTGGTGATGCGTGGTGGAATAATGAAATTGCGGCTGCCCAAAAAGCAAAGAAAGTAGCGTACAGAAGAACGTTGAACAGGACAGATTTAAGCGATGAGAAAATAAACAGACGAATAGATGATTACAGACTCAAAAAGAAGATACTCAAGCGACTAATTAGAGAAAGCAAAGATAAAATTAAAGCAGAAGAAGAAAATAAAATAAAAAGGACTTTGAAGGATGCAAGAAACTACTTTATAAAGCAATGAACGGAATTTAAAAAAAGCAATTATCGTGCCAATATTCAAAAGAAAGGGAGACAAAAGCGACTGCGATAATTACAGAGGGATCAGCTTATTAAGCACCGTAAGTAAAATCGCAGAAAAGAGTTTGAGAGTGGGCAAAAAAGTTTTCTGTACATTTGTTGACCTAGAAAAAGCTTCCGACACAGTAGATAGAAGCAAACTTTGGGAAGTCCTGAAAGAGTACAATGTTAGATGTTTTAGGGTCCTTATGTAGCTTGCGATCGTGTGGGTTTGATTTGGTACCTTACTTATGCTCGTTTGGGCTGGTGTGGGTGTCTTAGTTTGCTTTATTGAATGCGTTTCTTTTAATTTTTTTTTGTGTTAGTTGCATGCATTAGGATTGTTCATATCGTTTAAGTCAGTATTATTCACTACGTGCGTTTGGGTTAATCTAGATGTTTTGGTTAGTTTTTTTTTTTTGATTAGTTTTGATTTGCTGATCAATAATGTCAATTATCGCATGCAATAGAACCAATTCAACCGGAATGAACGTAAGCAGCACCCACAAATTATCCCAATCAAACAAAATAAGTTACTGAATCTAAAGAGACGTAGCTAAAATACCAAATCCAACCCAAACACACGTAAACCACATAACAAACCTAAAAAAGTCAACTAAAGATATTACATTATTTTATTCACCAATGAAATTCAGGGTAACGGCCAAGGGTACTAGCACTGTGCAGAAAATCTTCATCTTTTCAAAGTACATGGTAACATATTCGGTTATAGGGTATCTGTACTATAGTCGTTATCTTTTAGATTGAGAGCGTCAACTTTGTCCTTCTAAGATATTTCAATTTGATAAGAGTCATTGAGTTGAACACAATTCGGCTAATAATAAGATTTTCAGGTAAAGAAATAAAAATATCTTGAAAATAATTCTCTACAATAATGTATCTTTAAAAATTAAAAATTTCCAATTTGGGTTTTTCATGGCCAGCGCCCAACACAGCCACGCCATAATGTTTAACATAATACTAGTCAGACTAACGTGTCTGTGTATACCTTGAAGCATTTTCCGAATTAAAGAAATAAATAAAATTAAATAAAGAAATAAAATAAAAAATTCCGCAACATATTTATGCAGTTTTTTATATTTCTTTTTTTCTTTTAATAATACACACGGATATTTTACGACATTTTTTGGAATGTTGTGAATGCTATAACTCTGGCATTTTTTGGTTGTATAAAAAAAGTCATAAGATAAATTGTTTGTATTATTGAATATGATGAACGCCTTTCAGAGAATTTAAGATTTTTTTTCAAACTGGTCCAATAGAGTTCAACCTAGTAGATTAATTTTTTTCAAGTTATCGTCTACACAGAGAGCCGCACAGACAGCTGCACAGACAGATTCATTTTTACGCGTCCCGTATTCAGTGTGTGATTAACTATATAACGTCTGGCAGGAATTTTACCGCCAAGGTTCAAAACTTCGCGCGCGAGCTCCAGATTCGTTATCGTGCACTTAACAAGTTAAAGCTGCTAACTGTCAGGCAGCATATTGTGGAGAGAGTACGGATACTATCTGACGCTAAGGGAAGTCTAGAGCAGAGAGAGAGAGAGGTGGGTCAGAAAAAAGCAATATTTTTTCTCTGACCTATTCAAATCTTCCAAGAACCCCCAGTTACTGTCGACCACCCGTCAAAACCAGAGAAGATCGATGTATTTTGGAGAAAAGTCTACGTAATGCATCACAGATTGGAAGAAGACTCCCAGAACATAAATAGCTTCAAGGAGCTTTGTGATGCCTTTACAACACCTGAGAAATTGTGCCCACCCATCACCACTCAGGAGGTAAAAAAAGTATTAAGATGTACGGAGAACTAATTCGCTCCGAAACCAGATGGTATCAAGACCTTCTAGTGGAAGAACTTTCCTGTAACTCACAAGCATCTGGTTCATATTTTCACCTCATATTTAAAATCGCAGGACCCAATCCCAAAGTGGTTGGTGAAAGGGCGCACAGTAATTCTGATGAAAATGGGCAACTTACTTGACACGAAGAATTACTGTCTGATAATACATGTATGTACAGCTGTCTGCCAAGATGCAGCATCCTACTAGCGTGACCTATCGATGGCCTGGATTGCTTAACAGAAAGCTTTCGAATCGACCTTCCGTGGACTTATCATCTGTATTTTGGAAACCTTAAAGGTTCATCCGCTTCGCCGAACGACACACTAAGGAAATTGGAATGGAATTTAGGTTACAAAACTGCGCCAAGGTTTATTTGAAGCCTTTGTGCTTGAGACCTATGCATACCTGGGCGTGCCAAAGAGCCGCATTCGGGATGTTACATCTATAATAGATACTCTTTAAAGTGAATACAAACGTCTCATCCGGTAGACTTCATATCCGAACTGTCGGCGAGGAATAAAGTATCTTCATTTGGAGTGGTTCCATGGACGAAGAACCCTTGATATCCGGACACGAAAGGTTACGGACATGGACAAAAACATGCTGGTGAAGTCTTGTCCAAGTTACACTGTAACCTGTTTTTTTTTCAAATATACAAGTAAAAATATCTATTTGAAATGGTTAATACTTCTTGCGGTCCTGACCCATTTAAAGCGTAACATACGTAGCAGACGGGGAACAGTCTTAAGGAGGAATTATACCTTTTAAAGTTTTAAACAATTTCCTTGAAACATTTTTTGATAGTACTTGAATTTTTTCAAAAATACTATCGAAAATAACTCTCAAAAATTTGAATTTCGAGACAAATGACAAGTCATACACGAAATTGCGAGATCCGACAGATGCGCGAACAGCTTTTCTTTAGGATCTACGACTCGTTTTCTTTTGAGAACCCTTTTTTTTAAGATTAAAAATTCTCTTTATGGTTGTTGGAAGTAATCAAAAAGCCAAACAATTTCACCTGATAAATTTTTTTTTTTTATACAAAGAAATAAAATACTTATAGCAGTGTGTGATATAATATTTCAAATTACTTTTCAAACTTCTAATACGAAACAGATTTCGAAAAAATTTTAAAAAGTTCAGTCTCGAAGATTTCGAAAAAAGAAGATTTGCAAAAGTTTTAAAAGGATTTAGGAGAACGAAAAATTGTCTTTATATTCTTGGGAATATTAAAAATAATTTTTTAACATTTTCAGACATTTCCAAAATCTTCAAAAAAGAGTATAAAAGATTTTTTTAGGGATTAAAAATATTTTGAAACTTCGAAATATTTCGGAAACATTGAACAATATTATTTAATTTCTTCTAAACTACTAAAACTCAAATTTTTTCTGATATTCTGAAAAACCCTGTAAAATAAATAGCATTGACACTTTTCTACATTCTTTTTTTACATCTTGTACAGTTTCATCTACTATATTTGTGGGCGAGGGTCAATTCCTCCTAGCTGCCTGTGTACGGTTTCCCCCAATATAAGGCTTTCTCTGACCCAACCATGCTGTTGCCGTCGATTACAGTCAGCGGGAGTCCTTTTTATCTAATGACGTCTAAAATGTTGAAGGGATCATTTTTTAAATTTAGTATTTGGTAATTTGTATATGTAGAATATTCGAAATCTGCCAATTATAATGATTCCGGCGACTGCACAAGCTGTAATGTATTGGTGCAATATTTGACTTAGCTTGGAAAATTCCAAAAGCTGCAATTTGGCCAGATTTAAAAACTTATGAACTAAAATAATAACTTTGGTTTATTTCTCAAACAATCACATTTCTCAAAATTATCCTCAAATAACTTTTAACTTCCAGTCCAGAGCTATGAATCGTCTCCTTCCTAGGCTAATTTGTAAACTCAAAAACAAACATCATATATTTTTTATTGCTTAACTACATTTATTATGAAGAATGAAAAAGGATTTTCATGGACTAAAACTCGAAAGTGTAATTTTTGCAAATAGAACTAAAAATTTTGAACAAGGACCAAAACAGAAAATTTCATTTGCTCAAGTGTGGACTGACTGACTTTATCAAATTTTGAAAATAATTAATGTGCCAGTAGCACTTCTGTTTTATTCTCAGTAACTTAAGCCTCAAAAAAGAATACTTTTTAAAACAAAAAACAGGAATTTTTGACAAAAGATTTGAATTTTTAACAAAGAAAGAATTTTCAATTAAGCAAAAAAAATAATCTCAGCCAAAATGTTGAATTTGCAATCTAAATGACGATAGAAATAAAAAAAAAGTTTAATTGTCAATACGGAAAAAATTCTAGTGTAATAATTACATGTTCAACTAACAACAAAGATTATCAAGAAAAAATGGAATATTTAAATTTACACTTAAAAAATTTATTTTTAACTGAGTGAAAACTAATTTAAACTTCAACAGAAAAGAAAACCAATTCTTGATCAAAACAGTTAAATTTTGAAGCAAAAAGATTAATTTTCAACGAAAGAAGATTATTCCTAACAAAATACATACATTTTTACAAAATTGTTTTAAATGAAAGAAGTTTTAACGTAAGAGTTAAATTTTTAACTAAAGAAATGAAATATATATTCAAGCATGGAATAGTCCAGTTTTCGGCTGAAAAAGTTAATTTTTAAAAACTTTATTTATTTAATTCGAGAGTTATTGAGTGCTTGAAAAACAAATTTGGGAAGGAAAATGTCAAAAAAATTTTTTACTTTTCCGATGGGGCTGCATTGCAATATAAAAATAAACTTAATTTCATTATTCTTACGAAACATCAAGAAGATTTTGGGATTAGTGCTCAGTGGAATTTTTTTTTGACCTCTCACGGTAAGGGGGCTTGTGACGGTATTGGAGGGACTGTCAAGGGACAAGCCTATCGAGCTAGTTTGCAAAGAGTTGATTCGAATCATATGACTGCTCCAGGAAGTCTTTTTGAATTGACGTTAAATCAATTTTCAAAGATCAAGTTTTATTTTTTTACTCAAAATGAACATGATCTGCATGAAAAATCTTTGAAGGACGCTGGGAGAACACAAAAACAATAAAAAACACACGGCAGTCTCATTGCTATGAGCCTTTAGAGGATAAACAGATTCTCTTTAGACTGTTCTTAAATGACACCGTTTCTGTTGAAAATGCAATAAAACGGTTTCTGGATATTAAGCGTTCAGGCTTCCCACCGCTTAAAAAAAATTTATAATATTGTGTGTAGAACAGGCTTAAATCGGCATTTGTTTATTAAAAAATGACATGAACTAGCAGCAATGACAAATAGCATATTTTTCAGAATTTCATTGTTAAATGCATTTCTTCATAAATAGTTTACGAAATAAAAATTTGTTAGTCAAACAAAGCAGAAATGTTTAATCGCACTTTGTAAATAAACAAATGCATTTTTCTCAAAAATTTTCAAATTTGCTCTTATACTAATGAGTCGATTATTTTTCAATGCTTAGTTTTAATTTTCCTTCCAACATCAAAAATGGTAGGCTCACTTGAGAAATTTCTACTCATATAGAAGTTTCGCACTGTAGGTACTAGAACAATGGCTTGCGTGTTTCCCGACGGTTCTCCCCAGTATAAATGAGAAATTTAAGCTTTAAATGGCCTCAAATAATCATAAGTCGTTTAACAGCGGGTGCCTTAAATAATTATCTCTGACGATTCAAAAAAAGGTTTTGAAAGTGTGCAAGATTCTTCTGCCTATTCTAAGAAGTATTTAAAAATTTTCTCGATTTTTTTTTGTATTAAAAATGTGGAAAACAAAATCCTTTAGAGTTTTTATTTGAAATATCAACTGAGATACACACTTTTTTAATAAACACTTATCCCGTGAAGTGAACAACTTGAAAGATAACAGAGGATTATCTGTAGTCATTTTATCGCGTTACACGCATAACGAGGAGTTACTCACTGATAAATCTGGAAATCTTAAGACTATGAATGCGGGAGTCTTACTTAAATTCTCATAGAGAGTGGGAATGTGTGGATGCATCGTGGTGTAAAGGCTCCAACATTGGCCAAAGATTTTTAAGATTTCTAAGAGTTCTCGTAAGATTTCCAGCGTAGCAATCTGAGATTTCTTAGTGAGAAAAATGAAATTCTATTGTTTAGACAAATTTTAATTTATTTTATTACAACTACAATAAGCCTTCGACAATAAACTACAGCACTTATGTTTCGATGTATAACAAAAAAAGTATACGAACAAAGAAATTGTGAAAATTTTCATAAGTTAAGTGATCAATTTACATGAATTCATGGGAATAATATGGAAATACATTTTTTTTCATAAAATTAATTTAATTATGCTATTGAATTAAATACCAAATGGTTCGAAAGCATAAACTTCCCAGTATAAATATTTTAATTTCAACGAAAATAGATAAATATGTGATCGAAAAAAGGAATTTGCAAGCAATAATATCAAATTTTTACCTAACATGGAGAATTTTTCACAAAATACATGCATTTTCAATAAAATGGTTAAATTGAAAATAAAATTTTTTTAACCAAGAAGAACAATTTTCTACCGAAAAAGAAACATAGCCCACGAAAGAGATGACTTTTTAACAATATGCAGACATTTTCAGTTAAATAGTTGGATTTTTAACCAAGGAGATCAAAGCTCCATCGAAATATATGAATTTGCAACGAAATGAAATATATCAGGTTTTTATTTAATTTCAACACTGTTCATGTTTTGAACATTTCATTTCTAAACTTATAACATTAAAACGTACATGTATATTATAAACAAGGTTAAAGAATTTTAGGAGGGGGTGGGGGTGAAACCCACATAATTTCTTCATCGTAGCTGCAGGCTTGGATAAGAGTCAGTTTCATTGAAACCACTTTTGATATACATTTCTTTGAAACTTATATCACATGAATTAATTTTTCTAATTATAAACAATGAATAGAATTTAAGAATTAAAAATAGGTAAGGCATTAGAGGTGTAGCTAACCTTAAGAGTGCCATTTATCAAAATTTCTTGGGCGGGCCCCTTTTGGCATATTAAACAGAAATTTCCTTGAATAATACTCGTACGGGGACCCCGTTCTTAGAGGGCTCTCGTATCATTGATACGGCTGATACGGCTGTAGCTACCCCCCTCTAATTATTATCGAATAAAAAACATTCGGTGCTCAACATCTAGTACAATAATTTTAGGTGATTTAGTGGATAATAAATAGAAAAATATACCTGTGAATCAAAAATTATAATGAAAAATAAAAAATTTACGTTCTGAACTAAGACTTTGAATTGTTGATTTAAGAGACTTTAAAGAAATATGGTCATATTATTGCAATTTTCGCGGTTTTTAAACGAGAATCGGCAATTTTTTAAATCACAATATTTTTAAATTATTTATTTTTTCTAAATTTTTATTGAACAATTATCTGTTATAATCGTGTAGAAAAAAATGCAAGGTTTTTCACGGCCGTATATGTTGAATGGTTCAAACATTTCCGGTGAAAGAATACAAATGTACTTTACGTTTTTATATTCGGTTTAAAGATAAAATATATCATGTCTTTGTTGTAAAAATTTTCGAAATGCACACAAATGTAATTGTAAATTTAAAAAATCATTTCTGAAACTTACTTTCAAATGGTTTATTTATAAACGCGCGGTTAGCATAAATAACAAGCTTAAACATCAGACCTAACTAACAGGCGCGTTTTTTTAAATTTAATAACGGTGTGAAGTATCTGGTTCACACAAGAAATACCTTATAATTCTTTGTAATTAGGTACTTGGATGCAAGTGAGCATTCCGCAACTTCTTTTTCGGTCAGTTCCTGAACTGTACCGCTGTTCATGTTTATTTTCGCGCGTACTGATGCCCCAAAAACAGGCGTATATATTGCACGAAGAATTGTGTGTTTAGATGGTGTTTTTTCCAATACAGCGCAGACGTCACCATTAAGTGTTGATAAGACAATCTTTTCTTCGGTTGGCATGGGGTTCAGGATATGTTTTCTTGTTCTAAATCGAATTTCTTTGTCAGGAGGAAAAACATATCTTCGCAGTTGGAATATCTGATTCGGATTTTTGTGAGGAATCAGTCGAATAAATGCAAGATTTTCAAAGCTAAACCCAAACAGGCTTGGGAAAGTTTTCCTAAGGGTAAGAGACTTCGAACTGTCACTCAAAGGCGGTTCGGCTGGCTGTGGAGACGTAGAAGAATACCGAGGTGGACAATGTCTGTCAGTACATGAAGAAGGTCCACAGTTATGAACAAGAGGATTATGGTCCCCATCATGCAAACCCTTGAACTGTATACCTAATTATGAAACAAGAAAAACAATTATTTACAATTCAAATTTTATCTTTTATCAATAATGATTAAAGTAATTTGGAAACAAATTTTATCAAAAACCTAATTACTTAATTAAAATTAATTTATTATTTATTGGCACCTATTGCTAAGGTTTTGCATTGGGATTCGCGTTAGGTGAGTTCTCCCACCATCTTAAACAGCTTTTTTCAATTTTAAAAATTACTTCGTACGTCTTAAAAATTGTATTTTAACATTTTTTAACCTAAAACTGTTGTTACAAATAAAAAGATTTCAGAATTATGCGTTGTGAATTAAATGCTTTCATTATTGAAAAAGTTAGCAAGCAAACTTCTTATAAAGACAGTTGAAATCAAACTTATTTTAAAAAAGCACAATATAAAGTGATTTGTTGATATGTAATGTAGTTTGACCAATTTTCTTGAAACATTATTAATTATAAACGGTTAAAAAAAATTTAAGGTACACACGTATTACTCTGTAATCCATTTTGATTAACTGCCCTGAGGATACTGGACAGTCCGTGATTTCTTCTGCGGTCAGTTCCTTAACCGCGCCGCTGTTTATGTTTATTTTAACCCGTGCAAACAGCCCAAACACATTGGTATATAGTGCACGAAGAATAGTGTGTCTGCCTGATGTTTTTTGTAATACTGCACATGCGTCTCCATTAGAGGTTAATAATATGATTTGTTCTACGGTTGGCATGGGAGTCAGGACATAACGTTTTGTTCTCAATCGAGTTGGTTTATCTGGAGGAAACACGTATCTTTGGAGTTTAAATATCCGATTCGGATTATTGTGGGGAATAAGTCGAATAAGCTCAAGATCTTCAAATGGAAATCCAAGTACTTTGATAAAACCTTGCCTGAGAGTAGGAGACCTCGACCTCGTGCGAACAGGTAGATCCGCATTTGTTGGAGACCTGTCTGGATAATGAGGTGTGGCTAGAGAATGACTCGTGTCTGGACAATTCCTGCCAGGAGAAGCAAAAGATCCACAGCGATACAAATCAGGATGAGGGCCATTATTGCGCAAATGCTTGGACTGTGAACTCAGATCTGAAACCAGAAATACAGGATTACATTTTTGTGTACGCATTTAGTACGCACACGTCTATCGAGCTCTCGTTAATTAGTACCATACTACCTCGCATACGATATCCCTACTCCCTCGTTCCCCAGCACCGACATAGCATCGAGCAGTAATTAAACCTTAATCAGTCCAACTCCACGATGCAAAAAGTTAGTTCAGCCCGGAACGGCTCACCGAGAGGTCGGTGTAGCTCTCCTGGTAAAAACTCACGTTTCTCTCCCTATCAATAGGTGCTCCTATGATAGGCAAAGACATGATCGATGCAATGGCAAGTAGTAGGTGCTTCTACACTTAAAAATTTCAGAACTAGTTTTCTCTCTTCGGGCAGAGAATTGGTAATGAGCGGGTGCTCCCGACATTACCAATTCGATATCACGAAATGGTAATTGATAGTTTGGCCTATAATTACAAGTTTGTGCAAAATTTTGCAATTAATGGGTGCTTCCATAATTGTAAGAATTCTATAGGAAATTATAATTTATAGGCGCTTTTATATTTATAATTTACCACCGTAGATCGACATTATCCGACCCGTAAAATAAAAGAACTGTCTTCTACTTTACGAATCCTACCGATTTTCCTTATTTCCTCTCCGCCGAAAGAACCTGTCAATTTTCAAAGAGATTATAAAAATAGTTGGAATTATTTCGCAACCAACAGGTGCTCCTGTGGATGTGAAATTAGCCGAATATAAATACCAATCAAAAGGCGCTCCTATGATTGATATTTATCCGTTCTCGAGTAAAACACACAACCGATACGTACACATTCTTTCCTAATGTTAACTCCTCTTTCCGCCTTTCCGTTTACCATAGAGGGGGTGACTTTAGGATCAATTTTCTATACCGCCAATTGTCATATGTGTGACTAGTCCGTTTCTTTTACGTTTCCACTATTTTATTTTCTTTACGCGACGAATTATTTGTAAAATTACAGAAGTCAGACTGAGAAGGGTCGAGAGTCATTTCCGTTCGCCTCTGTTCAACTCTGACTATTATTATTATTAATATTATTATTAATATTATTATTATTTTGATTATTATTTTTTTGAATGATTTACACTTACATATTCTCACTACTTATTTGTCCGCGATTTACACAACAGCTACACTTATTATTATCCAGTAAAACTTCAGACACATACATACATACCACATTTCCACTCACTCGCCATACTCACAATAGTTTAATTTAGAGATGTAATTTTATAGAAAGAATACATTTTCTTATTTATGTTAATAGAACCAAGATCTGTTTTAATTGTCTTTAAAAATCCCCAACCCTGGTTGACTGAAGCGTCCAATGAGACAAGATTAAACGGGGGTAAAAACAGATCGTCACAGCTGTAAAATAAGTAACTGTAAAAATAGTTTTTAACAAATGAGGCTTCGCACCTCAAGCACGAGGAAAACGTACCTTGTGTCAAGGTACCTCTCACACGGACAAATTTAATCTTATTTTCAGGGAAATGGTGCCCTGAAATTAGCCTCAGAGTCAGACGCTGTTTTTTCTGTGTTATTAAAAAATGGCTTCAAAATAGTTTAAAGGGTTGAAAGTGACAAGATAATTTATTGGAATTTTATATAATTACGTTAACCATTTTTTTCTAATTCAAGAAATTTAAAACAGGTTAAAAATTAAACTGTGTGGCTGCTTTTGTCCAAAAACATTGCTTTTTGTCATAGTGTGGAATACGTCATATTTTAGGGAAAATTTTATAACATTTGCTTAAAAAATATATTTTATTTCGTTTAGTCTGACAGTCGTGGATTAGAGATACATTCTTCGGGATGAGAAAAGAAAACATCAATTTCGGGAACTACCTCGACTGACGCAAACGATAAATTGTCTCATATCTCGTGATTTTGGTCGATCATTTTGGAAAACGATCAAGGTCGGCTAAGATTTGCGACAAAGTTCACAATTTGATATAACGCGTAATTTTAAAAGAATGTATTACAATATTGAAGATATAGAAGTAAAATTACATGAAACCTCACAATGAGACAAAAAAATAGAATTAAAAGCTTTGTGGCTGTCGTGCTAGGGAAGAACTCAAGAGCCTGCTGCTTCGGCTGGAAACACTTTTCTTTACGACTGAAAGCTATTAGAGAGCTCTACTTTATTTTCAAATAATACCTCTTTGCCACAGTTATTGGGATCACTACGATTACCAAGTCATTATAAACATATTATAGTTTTCTTTATTGGGCTATAAATAATTTTGTTACTAAACTAAGTTTCATTTTGGTCCAAGAAAATTGTATAATTATTTTATTGTTGTAATGCTGATGATAAATTGGACCAGTTTCTTAATTTTTTCTACTAGCAAACTACCCACCTGGGCCAAACGCGTTTCGCTGACCCTGTTATTTCAGGGCTTCTTATTGATCGTGATTCCACTTCCATAATATAAAAATTTTGCTACTAAGCACAGTGTTTTGCTGCTTAAATCAAAATTTACCAATCTGTGTCCTTACTTGTCATTAGGTATATATACTTTTTAAATATTAACGAACAAATTCTAATGAAACAATAGACGAACCCCGATGCAACAATGCGTAAAGCAAAAATAAATGTGCAAGTTATTAGTTGCTGGAAGGCTATCCACTGTGAGGAAATTTTTTTATGAAATGTACCGAAAATTTTCTGTATATATTTGAGCAAAAACTGGTGGTACTGCTTTTGCATCATGAAACGTAAGTGGGCAGATATAAATGATTAAAAATTTTCGGACCTTTAAAAAATTAATGATACTTAGCATTTTGGAATCGCAGAACCCAAATCTGATGTAGGATTTTCCAAATTAAGACTGGTGAATATGAATTAATAAAAATATTTAGACCTTGATAAGATCGGTGATCATCAAATTTCGATCAATCAATTTTTAGTAAAAAAGAATGAATTTTTAAGAATATAGTATAGTTTTTAAACAAAAAATTTCTAATTGGAATTTCAACCGATAAGTTAAATATTTAATTGAAGTGAATATGTATCAAACGGAAAATGGAAAATAATTGCCAACAAAATACATGCATTTTTAACTCACTCTGTGGTTTTGGTACAGGTTGCTGCTCATGGTTAGTAGATTCTAAAGGAGACGGATGCATAGACGTATGGTGATCAAACTCTCCGCCATATGAATATTCCGGAGAACCCAAACCATTTAATAGCGTTGTTATATCATATGAATTAAAACCATCTATACTTTCAGGAGAAGGTGGGATATACTCGTTTTCTCGCCTCCTTGATGATTCTGTAAAAGAACTGCTGATACATACAAAACTCATATAATCCAATCCAAATTATCTATATACTGATTGACGATCTACATTTGCTAAATTATAAACAAACTATTTCCCTCTTATTCTTTTATTGATATGTCCAGGTTTCGCAGCCGTGTGGCACAGTGGGTGCGAGTACAGAATTATACATTGCGATTTTAGGACGTTCAGTTATTTAATGTGATCCCATTTAATTGTGCTTGAATTTGTGAGTGATTATGCATTCGTTAAATTAAACACTAATGTTAGCTTTTAATTATTCAAAATGGCAAATCCAATATGGCGGACACAAATTATTTTAAACGTTTGGAACATGATGGACTTGGTTTTGGGGTAGTTGATTTTAAATCTTAGGATTGATTTCCTTGATCCAAACATTCTTAATCGTTTACGGCGGCCATATTAGATCGTTTCTTTCGAATTTTTTAAATACAACATCATTTCTATCAACAAGTCCTTTAATTAATGTCAGCCATAGTTATAATCTCCTCAGGTTTCGTCAAATAGACCCCAATGAGTGGCTGGCTGAGCCTAGCTAATTCATGGTACTGGCACAGTATATGCAGATATGTTTTGTTATCTCTGTTACGCGATCAGGCTGGAAGGACGTTGATGCAGCTCACAAAAGAAAAATAATAGATATTGATATAGCCGAGCACTAGCTAGGAACTCACAACGCATTTTATTAATGATTATGAAAGATCAAACATAATTTCGTCTAGGAATGAAAAAATATGATACGACACACAGGTACAAATCTTGGATGCACTGGCGTGAGTTATATAAAAATTAATTTAAAAAATCGAAGGTGGTGGATCAGGAATTGGTTATGAGTATTTAGTAATAAGTGTTTCGCTTCCAGCAAAAGTGTGATAAACTTTTAAAATTAGCCACGCCTTATGTACAATGCTTCGGCAAAAGTCTCGTGCAACTGGGGACATGGAGCGACCCAAGGATGATTGCCTTCTGCATTTTACTCTGTCTTTGCATTTTATTCACATGCAAGGATTCTTTTTAGGCTATCAACCCTTAAAGGCTTGCCACCTCCAGGAGCACCGATAATAATGCCGTAGTGGCTTTAGACAAGACTTAGACTTAGACTCAAGACTTAGTGGTTCAAGTGTTGTGCTATTAATTAGTGGTTAATGGACCAAAAATGTTGTAATTTGAAAGAATATTTACTGAGGGGAGTGGGTAAAACTTTTGCGATTTTCGTGGATATATCTGATTTGAGTGATTTATAGCTCTTTTCACGGCGATTAAAAATATTTTGTGTGGTACAGTTTTAATGGGATTTTTAACGATCTTTCAAATGACCGCATTCCTTTAAAAAAAATTGACCTTAAAAAATGAGAGTCATAAATATTTTTGACTTTTTTTATAAAATCGACACGTTTTTTTTTTCTTCTCAAAATGAATCAAAGAATTTTTACTCTAGGACCATATGAAATAAAAAGTGTGCCTAGAATTTTATATACCTAAAAAAAAGGTTGAGTACTACGCCTACTGTACGGTCATGACGCTGGCACTCGAGCCCCGCGCGCATCGTGGTGCCCCCATTGTATTGTTTTCAAAAATAGTAATATTACTCTATGCTCATGTTTAGAAGCTTCTGGCACATGAAATCAGGTAATACATAAGAAACGTTTTATTTTGACGCCTGCTTAAGAAAATATTCATTTGTTTCAGAAGTCACTTTTTCTTGATTTGTTTCAGAAGTAATTTTTTCTTCATTTGTTTTTTTGTCAGTTTAGCATAAGAAACAAGTAAAGTGAGTTTTTAGTTCCACCCAGTAGATGGCAGAAAATCAGCAGTACTCGGAAGTGAAAACAAAAATTAACGTTACAAGTCATGCATAGATCATTCTAATATTCCATTATGGATTTTGATTCTAAAGGGTTGTTACTCTGTAGGTTTGCTTCATGATTATTTTATTTGAATAAAATTGATACAGTTATTGAGCTACCTAATTCATTCGTTATTTGTTCCCGACTCCGTTTTGTAGAAGCTATGGCGTATTTCACACGATTTTTTTCTAGAGGCTTACTATTGCAATTTCTCACACTATCAGAAGGTCTGAAAATTTGCGTAACATGTAGGAAGGAGGTCCAGCATCCAACTTAGACGGCATAGATCAGTCTTGTGATAATGCTCCTCTGAATAAAGAAGTTGATAATGTTGGAAGTGATGTAATCTTCATGTCAAATAAAGAAATAATGTTTAACGATAATGAAGATCCAGACTTTGACTTCGGCAAGCTTAATATGCATATGGCACTGTGCAATGACAAATATCATGAGGCCGCAGTTGATGCTCAGGATCAAATCAATTAAAAGCCAAATCATCAACGAGTAGAGCTGAAAAAATACAACTTCTTACACTTGCTCCAAAATCTCGGAGTTGAAACAGAAGATCTCGTTTCTAAATTTTATGAGCGTGATGACATGAGTCGTTTCATGTCTGAAATGAAGCACTGTGTCTGTTCGGGTAAGTGACAAAAAAGTTCTAATTCAAAAAGGATTGTATTTGTGCAATTTAAATAAATTGTACGCCGAATTCCAGTCAGAATATAATGAGATCAAAATAGGGTTTACAAAATTCACAAAACTCAGACCAAAACATTGCGTTTTGGCAGAAAGCAGCGGTACAGACACTGTATGTGTTTGTGCACACCATGAGAACGTTAAATTAATGTCAAATGAAATAAACATCCAATATCTAACAAGCAATGCAGATGTAATTTTAAATAGCTATCGCGATTGCTTGATTTTACTTATGCCCTGATGAGACAAGTTCCTGCCAATTAAGGGAAGAGACTTCAATTAAAGAAATTTTCCTCAGCTACGAAATCCGACTACTTTCCAAAAGAGAAGAAACAGAAATCAGGCAAAAAAGTGAAACCAACTGTCACTAAAAAAAAAAATAAAGGTGGGAAGGAAGGTAAGTAGAAGAAAAGGCATCAGCGTCAGCGAAACATCTCTGAGCTTGTAATTTACATTCTCAAATACGTATAAAAAAAACTTATTCGAGCCGATCATTTATTCAGTTAATCAATTGAAAATAATACAATAGAGGAACCACGATTTGCGCGGGACTCGAGTGCGAGCGTCATGAGCGTGCCGTAGCATCAACCCTTATTTTCGTGAATAAAAGATTCTAGGCCCACTTTTTAATCGATATGGCCCTATAGGAAAAACTCTGGCCCTTATTTTGAGACCAAAAAAACGTGTCGATTTTCTAAAAAAGACAAAAATATTTTTGACTTTCATTTTTGAAGCTCAAATTTGTTTTTTGAAACCGTATACGGCCCATTTGAAAGGTCCTTAAAATCCCATTGAAACTGTAGCACACAAAATATTTTTGATCGCCATGAAAAGAGCTGAAAGTCACCGAATTCAGTAATATACACGAAAATCTTAAAAGTTCTACCCCCTTCCCCCTAGTAAATATATTTTGTGGGTACACTTGAGGAATAAGGAATAATAACTTGAGTTGAACGAAGTACTTATTCACACCGAAAATGTGTTTGTTCTACGCTCACCGAATTTTCATTATAAAAATGTTGAAAGATGACTTTTTTCAAAACTCAAGCATCGCGAATCATCCAAGTCAAAGAAAGTAAGTTACCCAATCCAAAGAAACGTGACTAAAATACCAACTTCAAAGAAAACGCGCTCAAGAAACATAACGACTCTGTAATAAAAATATAGGTTTCCATTTGAAATTTTAAAGTTATGTCAGCTCCCACCTCTGGGGAGTAAGGTAAATTTTTTTGGGCTCGCCTTTCCGCCTCTAAAATAAAAACTTTTTCTCACAGACATTTTTTCGTACTTTTAAACTTAAAATTCAGGTCTTTTCATCAAAGATTTTGATTAAAATATTATATTCTTTCTTATATAATATAATTATCAGAATTATTTAACTTTCTTTTATACACTATTTAAATGCCTTTAGAAAGTATATTTTTCCCAAAACTAAAGATATATTATATTATTTTATTCACCAATAAAATTCAGGATAACTGCCAAGAATAAGAGCACAGTACAGAAAATCTTCATCTTCTCTACGGACACGGTAAAATAAATAATTTGATAATTAGAAAGGTCTATACGAATGTAGCTGATAAATATTGCACTGCTTTCTTAGGTTACACAATGTGTACTATAGTTGTTAACTTTTAAATTGATAGCGTTAACTTTGTCCTTCTAAGGTATTTACATCTGATAAAAGTTAGTTTCATTAAAAACAATTTGCTTAAAGAGAACATTTTCTTGTGAAGACAATAAATATCTGAAACATAATTTTCTAAAATAATGCATATTGGTAAATTAAAAATGTCAAATTTGGGTTTTTAGTGGCATGTTGACAACACTGATTGGGGAGGGGGGGCTGTCAAGAATGTAATATCTAGGAGCGTATTTTTCCTTAAGCAAGCCTTCCCTAATCATCGTTTGTGTTCTGATTTTCTGTCAATTGAGAGCTGATCATACAAATTATAATCTTTTGATATAAGTAGCTAAACACTGGACTTATCAGCGGGAAGTCCTTATTTATTTATTTATTATTTTTATTAGTTTTATTTAACGTCGCATCTACATCAAGGTCATTAGCGACGAAAGATAGGTCTCATTCGTATGGTGATATATTAGTTGATTGAGACAAAATGAATATAAAATTAATAATTACATTATCAAAATAAGAGAAGTTAAGGTACTACAAGCTGTAATGTTTTTCTTTTGAGTTCAATTACTAATTAATTAA
>JAAAKG020062085.1:0-17785 GCA_010014905.2 Druon quercuslanigerum | reverse complement strand
ATTCCTCGTCTTAATTACCCTGTCCTGGATGGCAATGACAAATCCCTCCGTCTCCGGAAAGAGTACTCCCCGCCTTATCCAGAGGTTTGAAGCTATCCACGCAAGGAAGATCTAAAGTTTGGGTGTGTTGCTTATGCAGCTGTTTACCTCGCCATTGAGCAGCTAGCTGCTCATTGTTGAGATGGTCGATGTTCTGGAAATCAACAGCTGCAAGTTTTAAGGGGGTATACAGGTCAACTCTATAGATGTAGTCGAAGAGTGTGATGTTGGTACTGTTTTGGAAGTATTCGCGCAATTGCGTAACTTGAGAGTCACACAATCGGCGAACATCCATGATCCCTCTACCTGCAAGCTTGCGTGGCAGAACTATTATTTCTACAGATGTCCTCACATAGTGCATTCTGTGCTCCGACATTTTCATGTGGATGATTCTGGTTAGCGTCTCAAGGTCAGTCGTGGACCAGGTGACCAGACCAAAGGAGTATGCTAGGAGAGGAACGGCATAGGTGTTAATTGCCTTCACGATGTCCTTCGCACTGAGAGCTGACGCCAGTATCAAACCAAGGCGATCCAAAAAAGTAGTCGCAAGTACCTTTTTAATTATAGATACTCGTACGAGTATCTCGGTATTATCACACCATTAAGCCGTTTCCCTTTCGGGGTAGGCGTGACTCACTTAGTGGGAAAGGGAGTAGTGTCAGGATGGGGTTATGAAGTTTTTAGATTGATCTAGAATTCTCGTGTTATATATTTAAATAACAAGTTCATTCCGCAACACTGCTCCGACCCAGGTCGCTGATCAATCTCTCTAGCAGTCACCCCAAGTGAAGATCCTCACAAAGTCGTCATGTGAGGTTCCCCACTTGAGTCCATTAGTATCCAAGGTCTTTTGTTACAGGCGTAATTTACTCTACTGACACTCTTTTTATTAACCATGTTCCGCCATACTTTTCTGTCCTGGCATACTTCTAACTTATGTCCCTTCTAACTAGGGTTTTATTCACACATTCTAAGCATTCTTTTCGCGGTCTGCCGCTGGGCACGCTGCCATTTACTTTACCTTGATATACTTGTTTCGTCAGTCGTTCATCCTTCATTCTCTCAACATGCCCGAACCATCTTAACCGATTTCTTTGCCATGTGTCAACTATCGTTTCTTCCGCACCATATTCTTTAAGGATTATCTCGTTGCTCACTTTGTCCATCAGAGTTTTCCCGCATATTATGCGCAAGAATCTCATGTCGATCGCGTTAATTTTAATCTCATCTTTTTCTTGATATGTCCATGTCTCGCTGCGGTATAGTACAGTTGATACAAATATGGAATTATGTGTTGCCATTTTAGCCTTATTTGATACATTTTTACTTCTGATGAGGGAGCCTACCCTACCAATAACCTTCTTACCGTCGTTTATGCGTCTATCTAAATAAGAATGTAAAAATGTAAATAAGCTACCAAGGTATACGAATTTATCAACTTGTTCAATTCTATCATTATTTAATAAAATGTTGTATTGTTTTCTCACTCTTTCCTTCGAACACCATAGCTTTGGTTTTATTTACGTTAATTTTGAGGCCCATGCTCTTCGTGCTTGCAATCAGTTTATTCAACATTCTTTGCAAGTCTTCGATTAACTCTGTCATAACAACCTTATCTTCTGCGAACGCTTATCCACGTACCCTTGCTGTTTCGAGATCCATACCTTCTTCGTCGAAAAGAGCCATTCTTAAACACTTGTTTTTCCATTCTCAACATTTTTTCTGTGATTTGCCTTAAGCTAAATATTTGATCCGTGCATGACATTCCTAGCATAAACCCACTTTGGACTTCCAAAATTTTTTCTTCTGTTATTTTCAGTCGTATGTACTCGCCAGAGAGTTTAAGCATTTCAGCGTTAATACTATCAACCCCGGAAGCCTTACCGTTTTTCAAGTTCTTGATTATATCCCTAACCTCAGTGACATAGACTTTTTCAATTGAGTTTTCTAACGCATTGTGTTCTACATCGCAGTTGTGGTTTCCTATAGCTTTATCTCCGGTTTGTCCCCTAAAAGGGTATCTGAAAGCGTCTATAATCCCGTCTGCCTCATATTACATTTGCCCTTTACTATTTCTCATGTTGACAAATTCTGTACTTTTATTTCTGTTCATTCCTTTATAAAGTAGTATCTTGCTTCCTTCAAAGTCATTTTGTATTTTCTTCTCTTCTTCTGCGCTAAGTTTATCTTTACTTTTTTGAATTAATCGCTTGAGTATCCTCTTTTTGTGCCCGCAATCATTTATAGGTCTATTTCTTTCTCCATAGCTAAGACCTGCCATGTTCAAAGTTCTCGTGTACGCTTCTTTCTTTGCTTTTTGGGCAGCCTCAATTTCATCATTCCACCATGCATCACGAGACATTCTTCCTACAAACGCGGTACCACACACTTAAATCGCACTTCTAACAATGATATCCCGGAACATGTTCCATGCGCCTTCTATATCTTTATTTTGTATAAGCGCCTCTTAAGTTACCTTTCAAGTGTTTTCGATTATCTTATTTTGCAAATCTATTCGCAAATCCGATTTCTGTATATTCTCAATTTTGATTCGCGTTTGTTTTGTTTTCTTGATGCTCTTTTTTCTCCATCCCCGACCTATGATAATTTTGGCCATCAATGTTTACTGACCTTCGTGCTGGAATTGTGTTTAATGCTTTTATCAATACATACAGTCGCTTCCGTAGTCTACCAGATCGTAGGAGGTCTAAGTAGACACTTGTCAGTAGTAAATTTTCCATTATTCTATTCACAGTACTTTTACTAATTTAAAAAAAAGCGGCTATTTCGCAAGATACCTTTCCTTGTTCGGAAAGGTTTAACACCGCTTCCCAAATTTGATAATTTAAAAAACATCAAGTAGCGGACCTGGTAGACATTGTCCACTACTAATAGTTCAGTAAAACAATGTTTCCCATAAATTTTGCACTCTACTGAGTCTCCCATTCCGCGCGCACGCTTCACTATGTGCCCGACGACCCGGAGTATTGGCTAAAATAAAAAATAAGCCGCTGATTTGTCTAAGCATAGTTACGCGCCGAACATATAGAAATACTGATTTAGTGGGCTAAATATGGTTACGTGGGGATATAATTATCATCGTGATGCTGAATTAATTACGGACTGTCGTGGGGCGGCGAAGGAATCACGTCTGTTCAGGTTAAAGTCCATTACGCAGAGCACGAGAGAATTCATCACTGTTATTATTAAGGCTTCTATATACCTGTTCAATGTAATACAAAATTATGAGTCCCCGATTCGATCCAACAGAGCACATATTGCCCAAAAAAATTTTGTGGTTTTCAAAAATTAGCAAAGAGCTAACCTCCGGAAGTTACAACCACGATCGTTTACCGAACGCTCGATCCCGATGCAACCGAAAGTAATAAGTCATCCGAATCTTCACTTCCCACAACGCTGGAAAACGATTGAGTGTGGCTTAAAGCTTGTAACAGTCAGAGTGGGTACACGCTCCTGTATCTTGGTTGACAGTGAACAGCCAGGAAAAGGTGCGAGTGTGCTCAACAAATAGACATCACGCCACTATTTGATTACCCACTCCAACGAAAAAGTTTGCGCTCGAAACTAAAAAAAGCGAGAAAAGTCCAAGGAGAATAAGCATTGGGAAGAAACCATTAAGCAACCAATGACGTACACAATCAATTTCCATGCATGAGTAAATTCAATTTCGCCCTCCATTTAGCACAGTGAACCACATAGTGGCCGCGCACGACTATCAACCAACACAAAGTCACGACGAGCGATTGTAGATCCCAAAAAAAGTATCAACAATGGCAGATCGCAAATATCTATCCTGTCTGGGACTAACACTGGTCATCCGCCCTAAAGTAGTATTAATGTACTCATAAGATCAGCGTTTCTTAAACTGGGTACATTCAGTACTGGGCATTCAGTTTCTTATCCGAAGTTGTTGCTCCAGGAATTCGTTCTAATGTTCTGCCTACGATATCATTATCGGGAGTTAACTTGTCGAGATCTTTGGGATGGTCCGTGATTTGATGTAGAGGCTGGCATTTCTACTGCGAGAGTAGTTAATTGAGCCTAAAATGAGCCCTAAATTATGGCATAGGTCTGACGTTCTTTGGTCAAAGTGGCACTTCCAGTTTTACCCACCATGTTTATAGTAATATTTATATCTGTTACCGGAACACTGGAATATCATAAGTGTGAGAAAATGCTTTTTTGTATGTGTAATCGAAGTCACTAAATACAATTTGATCTTCAAAGAGCCAATGACGGTCAAAATGTCATGTGCGCATGAATGTTCATAAACTTTTGAATG
The DNA here is from genome assembly GCA_010014905.2 of Druon quercuslanigerum. Taxonomy (NCBI): domain Eukaryota; kingdom Metazoa; phylum Arthropoda; class Insecta; order Hymenoptera; family Cynipidae; genus Druon; species Druon quercuslanigerum. The sequence goes on along the minus strand of JAAAKG020062085.1, from coordinate 13,443 downwards.
TAAGCAGACCTGCAATCAATCTTAATAACAAGATAGATCCCCAGTAAGGTTTCGTAAAAATCAAACAACAGAAAATAAGAAGGCAAAGAAGAGAGTATTCAACCTCCCATGCAATGTGCAGACCCGAGGAAAATAATACTAAGTTAAATTTTTAGACTCTAATTAAGATTTAACCAAAATTAAATAATAAGATAACAAGACAAAATGATATACTTTGTCATTGTGAGTCAGTCATGCCTAAGAGCTTGTATCTAGGCGCATGCAATGTTGCAAACAGTCCACCGTTAATATGTCTGTCATGCTTAAGTTTCCGTCTCGAAGCGTTTGCAATGTAGCAATTAATCACACAGTCAGTAAGATTGTCATGCCTGAGAGTCTGGCACGAGGCGTTTAAAATCTTCCAAACAATCCATCAGCACTACGGTTCTCACGCCTGGGAGATTGCCTCCAGATGTTTGCAATGTTGAGAAAGATCACAGTCCGTAAGTTTGTCATGCCTGAAAGCCTGTCATAAGAGGTTCGCAATGTTGCAAGCAATATAACAGCACTGCGTTTGTCATGGATAAGAGCCATACTCGAGATGTTTGTATTGTTGAGGACAGTCACGCAGTCAATAATTTTGTCTTGCCTGAGAGCCTGCCTCAAGGTTTTCGCAATGTTGCAAACAATTCATCAGCTGTATGGTGTTATTCCTGATGCGCTGTGTTAAGATGTTCGCAATGTTGCTTACAATCAATCAGCAATCTGGTTGTCATTCCTGACACCCTGTCTTAAGATGTTTGCAATGTTGAGAAAAATCACACAGTCAGTAAGTTCGTCGTGCCTGAGAGCCTGTTTGGAGGCACTTGCAATGTTGCAAACAATCCATCAGCAGTGTAGTTATCATACCGGAGAGCCGTTCTCCAGACGTTTACAATGTGGAGAACAGTCACACAGTCAGCAAGTTTATCATGTCTGAGAGCCTGTCTCAAGGTGTTCGCAATGTTGCAAACAATCCATCAGCAGTTTAGTTGCCATTCCCGTGGCCCTGTCTTCAAACGTTTGTAATATTGATAACAATCACACAGTCTGTAAGTTTGTCATGCTTGAGACAGTGTCTCGCGGCGCTTGGAATGTTGTAAACAATCCTCAGCGCTACGGCTGTCATGCTCGAGGGCCTGTGTCGAGACGTTTGAATGGTTCAGAAAAATCACACAGTGAGTACTTTTCTCATGCCTGAGAGCCTGTCTCGAAGTGTTTGCAATGTTGCAATCAATCCATCAGCAATATGGCTGTCACACCTTAGATCCTGTCTCAAGACTTTTGCAACGTTCAGAACAATGACACATTCAGTAACTTTGTGATGCCTGAGAGCCTGTCTCAAGGCGTTTGAAATGTTGCAATCAATCCATCAGCAATATGGTTGTCACTCCTCAGAGCCTTTCTCGAGACGTTTGCAATGTTGAGAACAATCATACAGTCAGTAAATTTATCATACCTGAGAGCCTGTCTCGAGGTGTTCGCAATGTTGCGAAATATCCGACCGTCATTGAGTTCGTTTGTTATGCCTGAAAGCGTGTTTTGAGGCTTACGGAATCTTACGAACAAGCACAAAGTCAGCAAGTACCTTTGTCATGCCTGAGAGCCTGTTTCGAGGTGCTCGCAACTCGAGTGGGGCAGAAAATAAATAACTTGTGGTCAGGCTAAAGTCGATCACACAGAGCGCGAGGGAATTCATCACTGTTATTACTAAAGCTTCCTAATACCTGTTCAATATAATCCAAAATTATGAGTCCTTGAGTTAATCCAACGGAGCACCTTTTACACAAAAAATGTTCTGGTTTTCTTGAAAAATTAGCAAAGATTTAACCTCCGGAAGCTGCAAACACGATCCTTCACTTAACGCTCAATCCCGGCGCAACCGGAACTAATACGTTATCCGGCTCGTCACTTCCCACAACACCAGAAGACGATATAGTCGGGTTCGAAGCACTGAAATACCTGAAGGTTCTCGAAGAGAACATTTTGTTTTTAACGTATTTTAACAGTGAACGGGACGAGTCTGCTCAACAAAGAGAAGTCACGCCACTACCTGAGTACCTATTCCAACGAAAAAGATTGCGCCCGAAACTCAAAAGCAGTGAGAAGAGTCCAAGCATAATAAGAAGGCTCACTCAAAAGAAATACAATAACATGCAAAAAGTTACCAACACATCGCATTAAAAGACCCGCGATTTGCCTGCAGTAATATTAGTGTGATTTGTACATTATAGTGGGTCCTCCTGCAGCACTATAATCAAGGTGCTGGATTATTGTAAGTTCCCTTGCCACTCGCAAATAAACTTGCTGGAGTTTTCTGAGTATCTAGGTATGTCGCGTTTCGCGGTGCTAAATTATTGTGAGTCTCTTCGCCTCTCACAAATATGGTTACCAGCGTCAGTACAGGTAACTATCATTCTTCATATGAACGCTTTAGTTCATCCAAATAATCGCTAGGAAAATCTTGGTTGTACTGTTTGTGATAGGCGAGGAGCCTTACAATAATCCAAGATCCTAATCATAATGTCGCAATGGGACTCGCCATAGTGTACGAAATAACTCACTAAAATTCTCGCAGTCAAATTGCAGGTAGCTTAATTCGAATGCTTTTTCTCTTCACATATGTACAGGAACCCCTAAGGATGCTGTACATGTTCATGTACAGGTTCTTGCACACGAACTCTTACAGGAAGTCTTGATGTTTCCTGTGCAGGAATTTAATAAGGGAAACTTTACTTGTTCCTGCATCGACAGATGACCCTTTAGAAAGATCATGTATAGTCTACAGGTTACTTTGCGAAGTTGCGCAGGTTCCTGCACAAAAATGCATATTGGGTCCCTTACAGGGAGGCATCACTAAAAGTTATTTCGCTTACTGCTATAAAGAGGCCTTCATTTTATTTAATTGCAGATCCAACTCACTAGCGAAAGAGCCAAGGCAATAGAGAACTAAGAAAGATCCATTAAAGAACCAAGCAAACCGGACTGGATTGATTCTTATACAGGTTCTTTTGCAGGATCATGTACAGTTCCTTTCGCAATATTCCTGCACATGAACATGTACAGGACCCTCCGTGTTTCTGATACAGGAGTTTTCAGGTGGGTAGTAAGTCCACCATTTTGAAATTTCAAATTTGGACTATAGATTCGTAATCAGTGACCGTAAAAACCTCCGAATAACAATTTTTTTTACCAAATACGTGGACTACGATCAATCTTGCTCGAGGTATCGACAATTTTCAAAATGAATAGATTTTCGAAAACAAAAAAAGAGACAAAACGTCACTATGTATTGATCGATTAGGAAATTTTTTTTAAGCAGACCTAAAGAGCTGCAACAAATATAAGACTTTTTATGACATATTTCCTAATAAAAAATATCATCAATAGTCGTGAAAATGATAAATATTGAGTTATTTTGCATCCTTTCAGGTCATCAAGATCGTTTGCGTGAATTTTGACATTTTTTATTTGAGTTTTCCAAAATTGTTTATAAATTTAGCACATCAGTGGCTCGCGGTAACACCCCTCCCCCCCTCCACCCGTAAACACGTTACGTATTTCTTTAATGGCCCCTCAGAGTAAATTATTTCTATAATGATACAAATTTTTCCCCCTCTCTATAATGTGGGCCAAATTGAAGCAGGGACAACCCAGCCATGCTTTTTGTGCTATGACCTTTATGTTTTTAATTAATGAATCAATTTGGATATGTCCTTAGGCCATTCGCGAAAAACCTAGGCCAGTAGCTAATGGCCGTCTATAAGGAAAATAGTCGATAGAAGTTACACTTTTCTCTAATGGCCTGGTAAAACATATACTGGTATATTTGATGCTACCAACGACCCACTAAAAAACACAACCCTTTCTCCTTGGCATAATTTCGCCCCGGATCCGCTTTCGAATTACTTCAGTGGGGTGCCGTTCTCTAGTTGTGCCTCGGCTCTCCTCTATTTTCCTAGCTTGGGCTTCTTCTGTACTTATGGTCTTCTTCCCGGGCCTGCCCAGCTACGTTATCAGCTTGTGCGTCCGGGAGGCTTCTTCAACGAGACTGCCTCCATATACGCGAAGCACCTTATACTCCCCGTTAGATGATCTATCCGGGGTTTCTCCTCTTTAGTGGCGCAGAGCAAAAACTGCAGAGTGCTGGGGCACTCCGCAGCCTTTTGGCCCTTTTTTCCGCAGCCCCAACTGACCCTTTTTCTGTCGGGACCCTGGCAACCGGCTGCCATATGGCCAAAGCCTAGGCAGCAGTAGCACCTGTGGATCTCCGTCTTTTTGCGTACGCGGCACGACACCCATCCTATCTTTAGGTGTCTTGTCCGCACTAGCCTTGCGGCAAACTCCTCCCTCATTTCTACAAAGGCTCTCAGATTGCCTCTGAAGGTCTTAGTGAAACTAACCTTAATGTCGCCGCACGTAGCCTCACCAAAGTGTCTTGATAGCAGCGGACAGCTTTGTTCTACCGTCCGCTGCAGGTCCTAGCTCCACCAAGACCTGTCCGCAACTGGTCTCCCTGACGCCCCTGATCTTCACTCCAAGGGCGTCAGGCTTCACTTTTTGCTTGAGGTCTCTAAGGACCTCAGTATAGGTGAGACCCTCCGCCGGTTTGATGAGAACCACGTCAGGTCTAGATCGCCTCTTCTTCCTTTTAACCTCTCTTGACTTTGCTGCAGGTGTAGGCACCCATCCCTCATTCTTTTTAAGGGTTGAGGTTGTCGTTTTTCCAGCGCGGGTCCTCTGCTTCTTCGTACTTGGCCTTGAGTAACTTGTTTCGACGGGACTCAGCGTGGGCTCCCTCTCTCGCTCTCCCTCTCTCGCTTCCCAGGATGAGGAGTGGAAGTTTCCACGATATCTTCCGTCTGACTCCCGCTTTGACTTGTGTTCCTTTTGGCCTTCTGTTTTTGGGCCATTGCCCTCCTTCTTGCAGTTCTCTCAACGTTCTCGAAAAGATCCCTATGAATCCCTTCGGTCGTCATAGAGTTGTCTCGAAGTTGTTACAAGATACCCTCCGCCTTCTTTAATCCCTCCGTTAATGAGCAGCCACATGTTCTTTTTTCGCTACCAAATTCAACCATTGCTTTTATGGTGCCTTGCAACTCTTCTAAGAGATGATATGTCTCTGAGAGTTTGACATCCATCCCAGCAAGTACCACTCCCTGGTGCCACTCAGTCCTCGGCACGGTTGTTTACGCTTTGACTTGGGGTTCTAAGCGTGTTTGGTAGGCGAGGCGTATTTTATTTCCGCCTTACCCTCTGTTTCCAGCGAGCATTCCTCTATCCGCTACCTGGGGACGCGCCAAATGGGGGTATCACCTCTCCTCCACTACAGACAACTGCATTAGATTAGATAGACTATCACCGAGAGTATCAGAAGAGAGACTCTATTAGCCACTGTGAAATATTCCTCAACGAAGAACCGTTCTGAATAAGTGACGTTACTTTTACATCACCGTGAAATAGTTATCGAAGTATTGAGTTGCAAACATAGTTCCTTTGGCTTAGAATTCCAGTCGTCGTATGATTCATTTTACGGTTACAGTGCACCGGTTATACGTTTGTAAAAAATAACTCAAGAGTGGATTGGATATCTGCTATGGATCATGCATCGCCTGAGGGTGAATACTGATTGTGAATTATTTCACTACTACCGAAAATTACTTTGCGAGAGGATCTTGCCGTTTTCCTCCAGCGATAGGGACGTAAGCGACAACCCTTACTACCTTCTCTTGCCCTTTCCAAAATAAAAAGGTAAATGTCAGTTTGTATGTACCAATTAACTAATGAACTCTTCTGCGTCTGAAATAAACATTAAATAATCTGAGCTACACCTCAATTATTTCAAACACTGTACTGACACAGTTCCCATACGAATTCTAGTGATAAGCGAACCTACAACAAATTATTAGTCAGGCCTTATCAACCTGACGTACTCAGCAGCATTGGTCTACCTCTTTCTCAAATTTCCATACTACCCTTACCTTTTGCTCGGGACGTGACAGAGATAGGAGTTGCTCGCAGATCGGCGGCTCTTCCCCTTTAACGCTCCCCTTTCATCGGGACAGACGTATAGGGGGCTCAACCTTCGCAGTGCTTACTGAGAGAAGCTGATTCCGCTTATCTTGAGGGCTGCAACAAGACAGATCTCAGGAAATGCTCTGCAGTTCGTGCGATTGTGATAATCTATTGCCTTTAATGGATGATGCTGTAAATTAGAGATCATACTTGAGTTTAAACTTTCATTTTAAATTAAATTTAATTTTTATATCCTTTTACCCTTGTCTTTAATCTGTCCTTTCTAGAAGTTTGCTTATTTCATACATAGTTTTGAGCTCTATTTCTGAACTTTCATTTTGTCCATTTGTCCATCTGTTGAATTAAGATTTCATTTTTCTTTGACACAACTGAACAGTCTGTACTGATATTGCGTGTTCTTCATCAAATCTTCAATGGTTCTACCCATGGAGCTTTCGGGATGGACTTAGACCGAACTATTCTTGTGTTTTTTCTTTCCACCTTTAATTACTACCTAGTGTTATCGGTTTCCACTGTATTATATACTTATTTTTATGGTTTGTTTCGGTCTTTGCCTCCTGAAGGCATCTAAGTACCAACTCACCTGAGTCAAAGGATTCGTACTTTAAAAAGCTGAGCTTTTTTATAATGTTTTTTAATCTATTTTTTTGTTACTTTAATCTATAATAATAATCTATCTCATATAAGCAATATGGCTTTCAATCAAATCTCCCATTCTCAGTTTTAAGCTATCTACAAACTCCCTTATATCTGGAGCTTCCAACATGGACTCTGCAAGTAGGCTCATTAAGTTTTCCAACTGGAATGCGCACAGTGTGGTTCACGATAGACCAGAAATTGAGTTCCTTCTTGATATCATCGACCTTGACATCCTATTGATTTAGACTTGGCTCAAAAGTGATGAGTGAAATGTATTTGGAAGTACCCTGGTTGGAGTACATTGAAATTGTTGGCCTCAGAGTGTTTTCCTTATTGGAGAGGATTGCGGTAACCTCTGCCCACTATAAGTACTTTGTCCCTTTTAACGACTCGGAACCAACTTTCTATACACTCTTAGGCCTCCTAGCCAACAGCTAGGATCTTATTTTCTGCGACCCCGCACTTGTTCCATTATCTTTTGTCAGGGTTTGGAATGATACTTATTTCTCTGACTACTTGCCGACCTTCGGCAGACTGAACGTATCTCCCAATTTTGCCCACTCTACATCTAATCGTTTCAATATGAAGTCGCTTGACTTGTACGTGTTTTGCGGTCAGGTGTAAGACTTAGTCCTTCTCCTCGGGAGTGCTGTTTCGGGAGTCGACTCTCCTTCTAGAATCTGCGTTTGCTTTATTAATACTGTTTTTCAATCTTTGGAGGCAACTGACGGCTACAGGAAGTTATCCGGGGGTGGTAGGAGAAAAGGGAAGCCTTCATGGTGAAATAAGGAATGCGATGCGGCTCAGTACTGAAGACACTCAGCTAAAAACGGATATTTAGTTATTCAGGCGTATAAGAAGGCTTCCTTTAACCCTTCAAAGCTTAGTGGCATAACTCTAGAGAATCCTGCCAGCGTTTTTCCATTTTTCAGGTCACATTGTTATAAGAGAACTTACGTTGATGGCTATAGAGTGACTTGCATTATTTTTTAAATCGCTGTAAATAAACAAAGTGTAAAAAATACCATCGACCCATGTCAAACGCTAGGAGGCAGACACCCCGGAGCGCGTTCAGTTAGCCGGAATGAATGACACTTTCATTGTTATAAAGTTTTTATTCCGGACATTTTTTCGTTAGATGCGTATTGCATGAGAAATTTCGAAGTCTTAAGGTAAAAGAATTATCCTGTATACATATATTTTTTAATGTGGTTAATTAATAATAATTCATGAACATTTAAATAACATTAACACATTTTCTGTCAACTTCACCAAACCTTTTACAGAGTTTGTAGAATTTTTACTTATTTCATGAATTTACGTATGTTTTCTGTTACATTTACTGAACTTCACGGTAAAAGTGAGATCTTTTAATTGTAGAATTTAATTCAAACGTCCGCGAAGTTTACAGAAAGTATCCGTATATTGTTAAAATTACTGAAAAAATCAATAAACTCTGCGAGAATTAATAAGTTTGAAATCACTTTGCGCGGAAAGTCGATATGTAAGGGCGCCTTCCCGAATAGCAAAAAAACGAATAGACGGGTTAAAAGGTCGGATTACTTTAAGTTGTTTTTACAACTGAATAATATATATTGAACTATGATATTTGGTAACTGTACTAAGAAGTTCAAAAATACAAAAAGTATACTTTTTTGGTACCATTCCTGAGGTCGGCAGAATTTATTCCTCAAAAATGAAATTTTTACTTTTTCTCGTAAACGATGAGAGATATATTAAAATAATAAGAGGTATTTTCAATAATATTTTCATAGACCTGCAAACTTTTATTGGAACATTTCTTCGTATCAATCATGGTTTGCGAGAAAAAGTAGAAAATTCTATCATATAAAAAAAATATTCGTGCCAAAAAAGTTATTTAGCCCACATAAAACTCACAAGATCCTGACATTCTTGATCCCTGATCCTTCATCTGCGGTTGAAAAAATACATTTTTCAGTCATTTATATTTGTTAAAGCCCCTCCCCCGTACACCCCTATACACGTAAAGAAAGTCAGGGCCTACCAACTTTTTTTTCACAATCTCTAGCCTCTCTTAAATTTTGATCGTACATTGTTGGAAATTTGTATAAATGTACGCGATTCAAAATATTTGTGTCACCCTCAAAAGGTCAAAACTGAAAATTAAGTGTATATCAATCTGAGTTTAGGTTGAGTCGGATTCATTTGCACTAAAAATTTGTTCCGGATTGGTTCTGATTGAACCTGAGGAGACGGAAAAAATTTTAACCGGTTTGGATCGAACGAAATGTAGAACTTTTTTCGGATTAATTCGAATTAAATCGGATTGGTTCGGATGCAGATTCCGGAATGATGCGGATTGGTTCAATAGGAATTCCTATCCGATGATTTCGCCAGGGAAGGCTTATTATTCGAATTACTAAGACTTATTAATCAGTTGTTTTTTTAATTGGTTACTTATAATTTAGGTTTAGGGAATAGGTGTCAACTTTTCGGCACAGCTACACTTTTGTATGCACTTTAACATTTCTATTATAACTGCAAATATTAACTGATTTTCATGCATCTCTTTTTCACTTACTTCCTATTATATGAAGGAACTAATTATGGCAATTAAAATTATTTCAAGCCATTCTTTCAAATTTAACTTTTTGTAATAAGCCTTAATCTCATAACAATGAAAGCGTCATTCGTTCCGAAAAACCGAAGCCTTTTCTGTACGGCCTACCCAGCCGGCACGAAATTTAAAAACGTTTTTAGAACGTCTTAAAGACGTATTAAGGACGTAAGGTTTAAAATCCAATGTCCCAAATACGTCCTAATAACGTCTTTGAAACGTAGCATCTTTTTATAACGTTATTTTACCTGATATAGGATGTTTTTAGGACGATCTAAAAACGTCTTTCGACATTCGTGCCCACTGGATTTTCTATGCCGTCGAACATGCGATTGAGGGCCTCTAGAGAGATGTAACCGTTTTCTCAGGCTTTTAGGACGCTATATCTGCGATTCTCGATAGGTTCTCTGATTCTCTTGTCCACTCGATGGCTAGCCTTATAGGTCAATAGATGAAGAACGATCCATATTTCCACGGGGGACCACTTCATACGCATGGGATGGAATTAGCCCTTGGGCTGTGACTGCGGTGCTGAGGTCGGGACCTTTAGAATTTTGAACGGGTTGGTTTTTGCTTCCTTAATAAAAAGCCAGAGCCGAAAAAGAAAAAGATAAACACTTTTCGTGCCTCCAGGTGCATGATCAAATTTATTGTATTCATAGGAATTGTTCGCAATTTTTGCAAGCAATCCGTGCCCCTCATGTCCCCCAAAAAACTTGTAAAAATAAGCTCGTTCGTGATGAATTTACTCCTATGCCTTTTTAAACCCGTAATCCTTAATCATCAAATAAGAGTGGAGAATTCAAGCGACCCCACAGATTTCTAAAATTTTTGGTAAACTGTTCCATCGTTCTTAGGTGAAAATATGTTTTTCATAGTAAGTTTCTTCAGTTACAGTGTACCTTAAAGATTTAATCTTCCAATTTTTTCTTCTGATATGTTCAGTTTACTACTTACAAACTATCCAGTCTATAATCTGCTAATGTACTGCTACTAATCTCGCCCAGCAAGAAAGGATTGTTTGAATGAAAAGGATTTTTATTCGGAATATTTAAGAATGCAGATTCACACCAATTTCCGTCAAATGGTTTACGAAAATTTTAATCGCTTAAATCATCCACCGAAGCCACAACCAATTCAGCCAAATCTCGTTGAACTATCTGTTCAGCTCTTTAAATTGGAACGATATTTAGCGGCTAAATTTATACATTTAATACAAAATATAGAATTTTATATTATTAAGAAACCTAAAGAAATTCAAATCAATCAAGTATCAATTTATGTTCCGATTGAAAGAGTTGAAAAAAAATGCTATGGGATTTGCCTGAATTGGTCGCAATTGTCTGACGGTAGATTGAAATGAATAAAATTATTAAACTAATTACAAAGCTAAAATCATTATTTTTTATGAGAGTAGACATTTACTATTTGGTCCATATAGAATATGCCTTCGTAAGATGCCGATAAGGTAGGGACCATATAATATTGTGGGATTTCATTTCTGATTAAATGCTACAATGTCACAATGTATTGCAAATTATCCAATCGGCTCTAGGCTCTAGGCCGTTAGAGAAATTCCTTAAAAGTATGCTATCCGAGTGTCTGAAACAGACTGTTAGCGAAAAGGTTACAGTTTAGTAAAACATTTTTGTAATGGCCGGCCGTTAGGTAATGGTCTAGGCTTTTCGCTAAGAACTCAATTTTCTTAATCGCCTACGACAAAACAAACAAAATAACAATAGTAATTCAATTAATATTTGTAAAAAAGACTGCACTTTCAATCAAGAAATTTATTATAATACTATTTTCTGAAGATTAGAAAAGTCGAAAGTAAATATTGGTAAAAATTTAGCTTGGGCAATAATAGTCTATTTTAAAACATATCATATGGATAAAAAACATTTTTAAACGAATTATTTGTATGTCTTTTATTTTATTTGCTTAGCTTTACTTATTCCAGGTACATTAGCATAATTGATTTTCATTTTATTTGTGTGCAACTTTTCATCTGACGTGTATTTAATACGTGCTCTGATCGGTTATGCTTTCTTATTTCTCAAACGCTAACGTCTCCAAACACTAAAAATTCTTAGTAAATTTTTTTAACACATAAAGTAGGCTTTTAAATATTTGTTACAGGTTATCCACTGGAATTCGCCGCGGAAACAGAATGTTCATAATAAGCACATCGATGACTTTCGAAGGATGCATACAATTTTTCTTGAGCTTGATGGAAGTCTGCTTCGACGAAGTCTTTTTAATTGTCATACAGCAGAAATTTCACCAGTCGTAAGTAAAAAAATTGTTTATATCTTGGGGAAAAAAGTTTTTGTGACGCATTTTTGACAAGATTCCTTAATAAGATACTATTTTTTCAGATGCTCTAGTGTATAAATTTCCCTATTATATGATCTGATATTTCATTATTTTTACAAAAATCGGTTTTACATATTGATAATATGTTAGATAATGGCGCATCACAAGATATTTATTGTATATTGTCCGACAAGGGAAAGAGGAGATTCATTCCGTAGAGTGCAAAATTTGCGGTCCGAGCTAAGCGAGGACCATATCACTGCCGAGCAAATAAAATAAAGCTTTGAATCGTTATCACTTTATAGCGTGGTCATTCTTGCCTAAACAAGTAAGCCGGAAAAAATCTTTTATTGATAAAAAGGTGCTTTAGGATCTTGTGGGTCAAAGCCCTCTGTCCCAGTGGGACAGAATGGAGATGTTTTTCATCATGGCATTTATCGATCCTACTTCTCAGGATCACCGCTTTCCTTACTTACTACTGTAAAAAAAGAACAGAAATGAGCACTCATAATGATGACTTTGACTAAAAAAGGAGAGCAAGTGAAAGAAACGACAGTCTCTTTGGTTCACTCGTTTTTCTATTCAACCTTTTTTTCATTAATACAAACTTATTTCCGTGATATATATGATATATTATATATATATATATGTATATATATATTTATATATTACATATTATATATTATTATTTCACAAGAAAACCACAAGGGGTTTCTTTCACGGCGCGTTTTCCCAAATGTGGTACTGCGATATTTCTCCCACGGGCATCGTGTTCACTTTTGGTCACTAGGCGTTTCTTGTGCTTTTCTTGAATTACGGTTAGCGATTCAAGACTGTTACAATAATATTTTCCTTTCATTAATTGCTTGCCAATATTTTACCGTTGCAGAATATATAATCTGAAGCAGTCAAAGCGCCTCATCTGCCGCCCACTTTATTTTTTGTTTGAATTTGGTTTTTAATAGAGCGCTTTCAATTTATGAGCGCCTACTCAAGAAAACAAAAATGGAAAATAAAATAAGGAAAAGAAAAATGGAAGGGTGAGGTGAAAATAAAAAGCTAAAGAAAAAGAGGACCGAACTTATCGCGTTCTGGTTAAATATCATTTGTAAAATTTTCTTTTGATTTTTCTCTTCATTCATCGAGTATGCATTTTTTTTTACTACTTTTATGCCATGAATTTTTTTGTATTGTGTGAGAGTGACGAAGAGATGAAAACGGATGCTTATGGTAATTTTTTGGTAGTTAAACCTACCAAAATTGAACAAAACCACACGAAAAATGATATTTTTTGGTTTTTGATAGTAAGAACTCAGCGTTTTGATTTGATTAGTTGTGTGCGATCGCTGATTGTGTTAGATCAGCTCTTCCCGGTTCTTCACTCCTTATCGTTAAAGTATATCGTGTACATTATATATTCTGACTCTTTATTCATACTGTTGTTTTCTCTCTTGCCTATTGTGGCTAATTTTGCGATTTATTTTGTGATGGTTGTTGTTAAGGCCGGTTTTTATTCTTAATTTTAGTTTTTGATTCCGCTTTTCCTTTCCAGTTTTTATTTCTGTTTGCTTTTGGAAGCAAAGCTGGCCAGTTCTGGCTTGCCCAATGGTGGATTTTCTTTGCCTGTTAATCTTTCTTCTTGACTTCTGGCTTTTTGGCTATTGGAATGGTTTTTAATAGATATTTTAGCAAAACTATTTGCCAACAATAATCGGTCCTACGGTCTAATTGGAGTAAAAATAATTGTTTAAAAACATTTAGATGAACGATATTTATTATTTAAAAAACGTCTCGACGTTTCGACCATCATTGCGGGTCTTTTTCAAGAGTCAATA